>PVJO010002504.1:0-142210 GCA_004026905.1 Hystrix cristata | reverse complement strand
GGAAACACCTATTCCCAGAAGAAATCTATGGACAGCCATGTGGCGACATCATAGGCTTTTAAAGCACCTATTCAAACGTGGAAATATCTTAGTAATTTCATTTAGAGCTAAAAGAAATTAACATGTAATTTTCTTTAAAATAATTAAAATTTATTCTTTCAAATGAGAAAAGAAAAATGAGTCACATCACTTGCTTTAATAATTGAGGACACAGTGGACCTGGGGGTACAGTTGGGTGGTAGAATATGTGCCCACCATATGCGAGGTCCTGGGTTCCACTCCAGCACCCAAAAGTATAGAAAAGACAAAAAATTGGGAGTTGAAACTGATATCTTTACTAGGTAAATAATGATACGTGACTGATGGCCGTACTTTTGGAGTAAGAGACATGGGTGCCTGAATCAGGGTCCCAGCACACCAGCTGCCCCGGCCACGGAGAACAGCTAAGGGGCAGGACAGAGACACACACGGGACTGGAGCAGGGGAAAGGACAGGCCCTGGCAGTGGAACCCCATCTTGGCCTCACCCACACCCCAGCTTCAGTTCTGTCAGCAGCTTCAGCCCTCCGCGTCACCCTCAAATCTGCACGAGCCATCACGTAGCCGTTCCAAGACCCCCGTAACTTCTCTCTGTGCGGTCTGCAGAGCTCTGCACCTCATTTCTATTTCAAATGACTCGGGCAAGGCTCTGGGGTCCCCAGCTTTCCTCGCCTCCAGTTCGCTTCATTGCAGAAAGACACCATCCCTTCTAAAGCAACCCTTTTTCCGTTCTGTGTTCTGATATCACCCCTCTTAGTTGATAGACACTGTATCTGGGGGTTGTTGAAGTACATTTCAGTAGACCTCAAAATTCTGATAAAGGACTGGCTTTTCAAACTTCATGCTTTTCAACGTTATTTTTCTCAACAGGTGTGACATTTTAAGTCCAGGTTCTCCCTCAGAATGCAACTTCGGGATGCTGAATTTCAGAGTCAGGTGACTTATTATCTTTTGGTTTTTTTTTTTTTTTTGGTACTGGGAATCAAACTTGGGGCCTTGTGCTTGCAATGCAAGCACTCTAACCACTGAGCAAGATCCCCAGCCCTCAGGTGACTTATGATGCCCACAGATCAAAGTGTCTTGAGCCATAACATAACAGTCCCATCCAACAGGCTTTCAGGATATTACCTACAAAGAGCTCTGGTTATGTTTTTGCTACTGTTAACACTCTTGAGAACAGCGAACACACCCAAACCAAACCAAAACCAAACTCTAAGTTTTTCTTGGATTTTCTCCTTGAGTTTTCTGCTTACCTGGTAGAGATCATTCCTCATGTTGATGATGTCCTCGGAAATCAGACCCGCAGTGACCTCCAGCAGATCCCTCACGAGCTGGGCGTGGAGGTGAATGACAGCGAGGTGCAAGACGCTGGGATGGAAACAGTGCAGAGAATTCACTAAAGTATTCATGGACCAAGAAAGAAATTCTCAGGAAGTGATCAGACTCCAAGACTGACCCTGGATCAAAGTATCCCTGGTCTTCCTTGGCCCCGACCTATTCTGGATGTGTAAAATGTCCTTGGAAGCGAACCGTTCCCAGGGGTGTCCATGCCCAGTCCCTTGAGGTGTAAAGACCAGAGGATCCACATTCGCATCCAAACGCCACTTCTGCGCCTGTCTCGGAGGCACTTTCTCCTGTTTCCCCGACTTTTCTGACACACAGATGGTGTGCAGGGAGTGAAAGCCTGTGCTAGGAGTTGCTCAGAAAGATGTAGCTCCCCAGCCCTGCCACACGCCTCCAAATCACAGTGCTGTGCTTTTTAAGGGTCTTCTAGATCTTGAGAGGGTAGAGCTCCCGCATGCCCCCTGGAGGGGCTGCCCCTGTCCTCTGCCTCGCAGTGGCTACTCACTCTTGTGTCCAGTTCCCACCGCCCACCCCGAGAGTACTCCCTCACCTTCCCAGGAGGGGGTGCCCGCCCTTCTCCCTGTGCCCCGGGGCTGTGAGACTACAGCTCTCTGAACACCAGCCAGCACAGTGGGACAAGGGCACCTGGGGCGCGATGACAACTGTCCATCCTGGTAACAGCTGTTTTAAACTGTTATGAGCACGTGTTACTAATATTAACCTGAAACAACTCAAGCATCACTAAAGTGGCCACTGTCTCTGTTGAGCGCTTCCGGATTCTAGACTGTGCCAAGCATTCGACACACATTATCTTACGACCCTAGAGGCAGGGAATCCTTCCTCGCTAGGGTTTGGTGGAACAGACCTGAGGTGTAACCTAACTCATCAGGGTCCTGTGGCTCCTGAAGCATAGGTGACTCAGGGTCTGAGCCATCCTCAACCGGACCATCCTGCACGAGGGACACACACGCCCGCTCTGCACCCGAGAAGACGTGGACCCCACACAGCTTGTGACCTTCTGGTCCAGGCCTCTCCCTTGGCGACAGTGCAGATAATCTACTGGGGGCTGCAGCTGACACAAGAGGGTCTCGGAGGGAACTGTGATTTTACAGCTTGAGAGGATCTTGAGAAGAGTGGTTACAGAGTTTCACTCCTGCCTCATGAATCAGGACACAGGGAGGCGACTTATGAGCAGCCCAACATCTGATGCAGACAGGAGGTGCGTGATCAAGACAGAGGTCAGACTTCAGGATGCCTGAAACTTCTGAGAGCAGCCAGCATCTCCTAGCAGAAGCCACTGTCCTTCCCCGGTGCTCCCCAGCCTACAGGCTTGATGCACTTTCTCTGCGCCTTTTCTACATGACTAATGACCACAGGATTCAGATTGTCACCCAGCAGTGACACGGGAGCTTGAGAACCAGTCACGCCCAAAGCTCTCTCTTGTCTATACAAGAGGGAACTGCTCTCTGGATGCCCCAAGTGCACCTGTCTGGCCCCTCTGGGTGGTCGCTGTGCCTGTGTGCACCTGTCTAGGGCCCTGCGAGGTGGCAGGAAGGCCCTTGCCACTCTCTCGGGGGTGTCCAGGTCCTGACCGGATGTGCTTCTCCCTCCCTACACCCTGAGTCCCCTGGACATCGCTAATGTGCATGCGCTCATCTTCCTTAGCTGTACCGATTCCACAGGCCCCAGAACTGTCACCAGAACCGCTGCTGCCCACCTGGGTTAACTGCTGTCCCTTGTGGTCATGTGCTACAGATTATTTAGCCCTGAATGCACCTTCTGCTTTTTGTGGCACCTGCACAAGGCCAGTGATTTCACCACGTCCCTGTGCAAACCCCCAGGCTGGCCCTTCCCATGGCGTGGGCTTCTGTTTTTAACTCAGAACACAGCTCCAGGACCTCTGCCACAGAAAAAGCCCGCGCCGTGTGGACGCTAATTTTGGAAGGCTATGGATAAGCCCGGAATCTGAAGGCTCCTGTCTTTGTTATTTTTACAGGACTCTGAGGTGGCTTTAGAAGTCACAATGAAAGGACAAAGAGAACCCTTTTAGAAAGGAGGCAGGTGGCTCTGTGCAATGGGGTGCAGTGTGGGGCTGCAGCCCAGCCCATGACCCTAACAGAGCCACAGGGAGTAGCCAGGAACCAGGCACAGAGGCTACCACCTTTGATTCATTTTCCTGCTATTCTGCCCTTACGGGACTGTTTCCCTCGATCACGGTCTGCACAGAGACATGCACTTGGGAGAACAACGCTCAGGGCTTTGGGGAACTCTCAGTAACTCCCCCAGTTCTGTTTCCATACCAAAGCAAGGCTTTCACAGAGCAGCATCGCGACACACACTGAGCTTTCCTGCCGAGAGAAACGGACTCTGAGCTGACTCTGGAGACCCGAGAAGCACAGAGCTGCCCAGCTTAGGGAACGGCATCTGCCTCTGCAGAGCGCCCTGGTTACAGACCAGGAGTGCTGGGCAGTCCTCATCTCCAGCCAGTGTGCACAGACGAGGGGCGACCAAAATACACAGCCAGTACTTCAGTAGAAAAGAATTTATTACAGTAAAAGACACATTGCCACAAATCCCCCTCAAAATCTTCCCCCTCGCTCCAAACACACTCATGCCATCGTCTTTGCCACTTTCTGAAGCAGCTTCAGAGTCCTTTTCCCTGAGTGTCTTTATGAGAAGTGATCAAAAATACAGTGAATGCCGTTGCCGAGCACCATCAAACAGCAAGGCAGCTCGTAAAAGCATCTTGGTGTGTCCTCATCCACCTTATTCACCGCATCTGACACTGTGCAACTTCTGGCTCTTCCCCAAAGTCAAAACGACCAGAAAGGGAAATGTTTTGAATGGATTTAGGACACTGAGGCAGCCACCACAGCACAACTAAAGACACTCAGGAAGGAGGACTCCAGAGTTGCTGCAGAAAGTGGCAGGAATGATGGGAATAAATGTGTTCCAAGCAACAGGAGTATTTTGAGGGGGATTCGTGGCAACATGTCTTTTACTTAAACATTCGCCGCATTTATCAATAACTTCTACGATGCGTCCCTGCCCTCCAGACTGCGGGACAACACTTGCCACCCAGAAGCCCAACTTACCTGTCACCATTCTCATCCTGCACTGCCGTGAGATGGCGCTGGACGGCCAGCAGCATCTTCACGTCCCCTGTAACTGCGTAGTCGAAGAGGGCATTGGCATGGCGCTTGGCAAGCTGCAGGGCCTTCTCCAGGAAGAGGTTGTCTGCAATGCAGGGACACAGTCAGGGCGACATCCCCACGCTGGCTCCACAGCCTGAGGCATCCTGACGACGACATCTTTATGCTCCTCCCAGTGCTCGGTTTGTGTTCACCGGAAGCAGCACAAGCGAACATTGGCTCCCTGACAATCAGCGCTGGGAATTGGTCTAAGAGTCAGCCCGTGTCCCTTAGGGGGAATTTCAGAAAGGGACTAATGTCCACTATTTTAAGGGGAAACTGATTCTCCAATAATCGAATGTTGCCATGATTTTAAATAACTGATCTCTTAGTAAATCACTCCTTACCAGAATTTTTAACAACTATCTGGTTAGTCAATGTGTCAAAAAACACACCTCCCTGTCACAGGCTGATAACTTTCAATCGGACATTTGGTGTTTTGGTAAGGTCTGGTCCTTAAAGTCACAGAATGGGAAATTGTAATGTTCAGGCCAAAAATTGGACTATTTGCAGCCGGTTTTTCTGTCCTTCCTGGCTAAGTGTGGCTGGTACATCTTTAAGGGGGTATTGAGAGAGAGAGAAGCAGCACACACGATAGAGCTCCTATATGGTCATCAAGTCTAAGTATTTACCCTTTGCCTTTAAAGAAAAAGCCTCGGAGAACATCTAGGATGACGTGGAATCATCACACATACAAGTGCTGGCTCCAAGTGAACACAGCAGCACTTTTCCTCCCCACCCCGCTCCTTCAAACAGGGTGACAGGATAAAAGCAAAGCCCAGTTTTCAGACCATGTCCACCTCAGCATGACCGCTCAGCTTGACGCTAGGGATGGTGGTTCTGAGGACATGGAAACTGCTCTCTATTATCCGTGCCCGAGAAGGCGCTGATGGCCTCTCACGAAACCCCAAAGCGCTTGCTCGTGACTCAGAATGCATGCGTGGATCATGGGAGGCGCTGTATTCAGAGGCAGTGGGGGTCCCAGGGTGAGGGGTGACTGGACACAGCTGTCCAGCGGGAGCAGCCTGGAGGAGGATGAACGGAAAGGAAACCTGCGAGGCAGCCCGCCCTGTGAACTCACGCACCCTGAAACTTCACATCCTCGTCCTCTCTTCCCACATCACAGGTCAGTGCTACCCTGTCATTCCCGGGGCTGGACTCATGTGGCTCTTTCTCTGGTTCCGTGGTTTTAGTAGCTTCACTGTCGTCACAGCCTTTAGGGTCATGGTTACAGTCAGTGTTAATGGCGCCTGAGGGAAACAAAAAACATCAGCTGCTTCTCATCAAGTCTACTAATGAAGTTAAATTCTCTGTTTCAAGTAGGTCATGTAAGAGCAATCAGTAAGTTTACTGCAAAGGGAAAATAATTATTTATAATTCTTCTAAAAAATTCCACGTCAACCAAGATGTATCATGTACAGGTACAGAATAAATGTAATGAATGTGACCATTGTATGTAGAATGTACCAATACATGTTCTTGGTTTAAAATTAAAAAAAAAAAAATTCCACGTCGTAACTACCATACTTTGAAATGCTCCTGTACATTTTTAAACTACACTTCTTCAACTTAAGTGTCATCTCATTTATCTGTAAAGGAGGAAAATGAAATCAAGCTCTTCTGCATATTGAAGGGAAGTGAAAATTTTAAAATCCTTGAAAGTAGCACAGTGATTTTTTCTCCCTCCTGGTGATAAACAAGGCAAGCTATGGAGACGTGGTCTCAGTTCCCTTCTTGAGTGTGCATTCCCCACCTTGCCGACCATTTCCAGTCCAACTATGTAACTGGGTGGGTTCTCCTGGAGCACGTAGGGTTTGTGGGCAGACCTAGTTTAAATCTGGATTCTGCCACTGACTTTAGCATGTGCAAGAGTGTTTCTGAGCCTTGGTGCCTTTTGCCTGTGAGAGGGACTAAGTGTTCTCCTTATAGAGTAGTCACGGAGACTATATCCAGGGAGCTGTGTTCTATTTTGTGAAAGAAGGTGTGGCCCAATTGCAGAAAGAAAAACAAAGCCAAATATTAAAAAAAAGATTGTAGTCAAGACATATAAGAGTCCCTGGCATAAAAAAAAAGTGCTGCTTACCATGCTTCATACCAGCACTGGACTTGGTGGTTCCGGGATGGAAGGTGATTCCACCGTATGTAGGGAACCCATAGTGTGGGAAGCTGTATCCTGAAAGAGCAAGAAGAACAAATGGGGCCTTGGGACGACCTTGGCCAAGGTCTGGCAGACCTCAGTGCAGATGTCTCTCTGGCTGAGAGTTGGTAAGACACATTAAGGGGGCACAGGATGATCAGATGTCCACATTAGCTGAGCTAAACTGAGGCAAGCTAGGCGTGCCCAATCCCAGCAGTGTGGTGAGCAGGAGCCAAGGTCTCTGGGTCCCCCGCCAAGGGAGGGGCTCACTGAGTGTACCCCGACTCCAGTCTTGCTTGAGGAGAAGAGAGAAAAATCACCCTGCAGGAGGAAAACCAGGGTGATACAGAAAACCATAGAAAACTGCAGGAGACCAGTGCAGTCTCCTCATACGTCTCAGGTGGGAGGGTCACCAGGGAGGGTCTTTGGGGATGCAGCTGGCACTGGACATCCTACCCTCTGACACGGCTATTTTACTTCAGAGTCTACCTGGAAAGCATCCTGGAATAAAGGAAAGGCTGCGTGGATGGGAGGGCAGGACAGCCACTTTCAAGTCAGCCAGACTCCGGTTTGTTCTCTTGATGAAATATTGTGAGTCACTGCAATGATGCTGGTAAATCACACCCACATGAGGGAGTGCCCATGTTGACATGTGAGGGAAAAGTGGCACAGGGGACCACACGCATATCATGGAGCAATAATAATCAATTGCTAACACAAACAAGTGGGCTAAGAGAACATGCACAACTATTACAGGTGTGGTCAGGAAAAATTCAAATATTTACTTAACATGTGTGTAAATGTGAGAAATGGTTAAGCTTTGATGGCAGGATTTCATGTTTTCAAATTTTCCATAACCTAGTATAGAAACTCTGCAATCTAGTGTAATGTACCTATGTAATGTAGTGGTGTGTGTGTATGTATGTGCATGCGTGCATGTGTGCGTGCATGCGTGTGTGTGTGCATCTTTTCAACATTTCCTAAGCCTATCAGGACAACGGCCCCCCTCAAAAAGTAAAAGGGAATTATACAAAAATATTTATTTATTTATTTTTGAGACAGAGTCTTACTCTACAGTCCAGGCTGGCCTTGAACTCACTATGTAGTCCAGGCTGGTCTTGAACTTGCAGTGATCCTTCTGCCTCAGCCTCTTGAGTGCTGGGATTACAGGCATGAGCCACCGCATCTAGCTATATCAAACCATTTAGAGAAGTATTTTTTGGATAGCAGCCCTTGGGTGGTTCTCCTCTTCCTCCAGGGTTTAGGATCATCTGGGTCCTCCCAAGGGCCATGTCCCAAGACCCGTGGGGACATCTGGAAACACAAGTGTACTGAACCCTACGTGTGCTGTATTTTTTTCCTATACTGTACTGTACATACATACCTGTGATAAAGTTTAATTTGTCAATTAGGCACAGTAAGAGATCTAACTAATAACTAACAATGAAGCGCAACAATTATAACAAGGTACCATAACAAGACTTATGTGACTGTGGTCTCTAAGGAGTCAAGGCAACTACTGGTATTTTTAGACTGAAGTTGACCCCCAGTAACGGAAGCCACAGAAAGTGAAACTGTGAAGAAAGGGTGGCTCCTGGACTGTAAGATGACCGCGCATGTCTGTGAAAAACAAATGTACATTTGAAGGGAGGTACCACTTAGTCTGAGACCTCGTGTTTGATGATACCGCACTGCCTGCACCCACAGAGCTGTCTGGAGACCCCAGGCGGGAGAGAGGCACCCTGCCCGCCCTGGAAACGCTCTGGAGGGCGCAGCCTCTCTGGGTACCTGGTCCGGTGCTGCCAGTACCCCCCGCTCCGCCGCCGCCGCCGAACATGCCCCCGCCTCCTGCGCCCGCGCTGCCGCCGCCTCCGCCGCCACCGAAGCTGTCTGAGAAGTTGGGCATCAGCTTCTGCCGCTTCCTCTGCACTTCCTCTTTGTCTGCATGCACAGGAAGGGAAAGGTGAGGAAAGATGGATCCGGTCTCAGCAGCCGCCATACTGTGCTACTGATTCTCAGGCTGTTTTACATCATGAAGGGAAACAGCACGCGAGAAGGACAGAGGCCACGTTTACTCCAACTGGTCCGCAGAGCGGGGCGCACCCAGTTCCAACCCAGAGCTGGATGGAGGCAGCATGAGGTCAAGCTCCTGTCACAGAGGCGGACCCGCAGACACAGAACAGAAAGGGCTCTGACACTTGGTCACACAAAACCCCTCTTCCTAATGGCTAACATTTCCTCAGCATCCACAGGGAGCGACACGCCGGGACAAAGGAAATCATGACACAGTGTCTGCTGGTGGACACAGTTAGCCGGGAGAGCCCGGCAGGATGGATGTCATGGTGACAGGGCAAAGGCCTGGTGCCGAGTCACCGAGGAGGAGGACAAGAGGAGGTTCTGGCAGGGAACGGAAGCGGAAGCGGAAGCGGAGGAGAGAGGTGCCAGTGCTGAAGGGCTCGGCAGGGACCATGAGGGCGAAGCCAAGGCGAGTGTGGGGGGCTCCTCCGTGGTGACCACGGGCCACCCTGGGCGAGCGTGTGGCTCCAGCACCCTGCCAGGAGAGCTCCTGACCATCCCTGGACACAGGAGCGGTGTGCTCAGGCCCTGCCAAGGAGTTAGTACTGGGCAGAACAGTGCTGACAGCCAGCGATGGCCACGTGGTCCGTTACGGTCACCGAGATGGTGGATCCCAGACACATAACGAAAGACAGACCTGCAAACCATGTGTCCCATCTGACTTTGTGGTCCGCTACCGTGTTCCTACTTCTTCTTTCTGTTTCCCTTTCTTTCTCTTCTGTGATTTTCCTACCATGTGTTTCATTTTTCTCCCTCCCCTCTTCTGGGTGAAGGAGATTTTTTGTTTACGTTAAACAGTCGACGTGGTATTCTTTTTTCAGTCAGAGGTCCAATACTTAACAACTGTCCTGTTTCTGATTCTTTGGTGTCTGTTGGTTTTTGCTACTGTGTTCAAAAAGATCTTGTCTTGTTTCTAGTCCTGTGGTTGTGTGGGTCAGCCTGGGGCTGGAGAGAGGGCTTCGGGGAGTGACCAGATGTATACAATTTCCCCATCAGTTATATCACAACTAATTAATAGCCGAACTCATTACTCATATAAACGGATGTTCTCACATAGAATCTCAGTTTACTGTAGAAATATGAATCACAGCTGGGCACAGTGATGCCTGCCTATCATCCCAGCTCTCTGGGAGGCTGAGGCAGGATGATTGTAAGTTGGAGCCCAGCCTGGGCAACTTGGTGAGACTCTGTCTCAAAGTAAAAACTAAAAAGGGCTGGAGGTGTAGCTCAGTGTGAGGCCCGGGCACCCACAAGATCTCAGGCAGCTCAAAGGGGGAAGTGAGAGGAAGAGGGAGAGGCCAGGAGGGGCTGGGTGGTGGCCTATGCTCACCAGCACCCATGGGCCCCCCACCTTGGGGTTTCCAGGAGATGAAGGCAGAGGGGTGAGTGCACCCACACCTGACCGAGCTGCAGAGAGGTCACAGCCCAGGAAACACACAGGCTCATGGGAGTACCTTCTGATACCATGCTTCCGCCCAACGGGGATCCCAGGAGAGGAGAGGCAGGGACAGGAGAGGTCTGTGATGTCTCTGGACCTTGCCCCTGATTCAGCAGGGGTTGCCACAGATGACACCCAAGGCTGGCACAGAAGCAGGCACTATGGTAAAGCACTTCTGTCCTGGACTCCTCGGGTCGGTGGGCTAGGATCAGGAAGCACCCTGAAGTACTGATCACCTGGTGCCTGCTGTAGCTCAGCCTGTCTCCTACCGCCGCATGTCCAGGGCCTCCTGACTCCCTCGACATGTGGACACTCCAGCCATGTGGCCTCAGATCCACCTCCTCCTTTCACTGCTGGGCAATGGCGCCTCTCCTGCCCTCATGCCACTCACCTGTCCCTGCAGTATGCTCTCACTCACTGCCAGCCTCCTGGGCCCTTACATGTCTCAGTGTCCACAGAAACAGGCCAAGGCCGTCCCCCAGACGCAGGGGGCCTGGCCGTCCCTCTGCAGGACCGTCTGAAACCCCCAGCTGCTGTGCCCACCCTCCAAGCCCAGCCCGGTTTCCCCCTCTGCCTGGGGCCACATCCAGCAATCGCTGACGACTCACCCTTCACCCTGCTGACTGGCAAGGGCTGTTTCACCTGAGCAGTGAGCCTCAGTTCTCATCTCTGCTGCCTGACCCTGAGTTCCCTGATAAACACCAGACTTTCAAATTCAAAGACAAATTCTCCAGGGTCTAAATCTCATACAAGTTTGGTGGAGATAACAGTATTTTCAGGCTGGACTAATTCCATGACCTGAAGTTAGTATATTACCTGTCTCTTCTCTAAAATGATGGACCCTGGATCCGAGGACCGCTTCCCAGGAAGCTGTTTGGGCTCTAATCAGCGTGTCCTCTTAGCAGAACAAACACAGGGGCGACGAGAGCCTAAGCCACACATTACCTTTGATTTCGGGGTAGTAGAGGAAAGGTTTTGGCTCGCTCGTTTCCAAATCCGATTTCCTCCGAAGCTGGACAAACACAGAAGCTGGTTTGGTGATGTTGACGTCTTTATACTTTGGGGTTTTGAAGACGATGGCAAACTGCAGGACACAAAGATCCACATGTTGGTGTAGGGCTGTAGTGTTTTTGGTAGCAATGCCTCACATTAAACATATTCCTTTGTGCTTTTATTTATACCTGACATTTAAAGCGTGCTACGGGAACACAGCACCCTAAGGACGTTCCCAGCTCAGTATTCCACACCCAAACATTTCTGTGACATCGCTGCCATGAAACTGAAACATGCTAGCCTATGGGCTGCGAATCTCCATTGTTTCATTTGTCTAATATTTCAATCATCTTCCAGTTGCAAATATCATATATATAAAATTCATCGCATATGCTTATTTCTCTCTCTCAAATCAGCCTCAAAAGCTTCCAAGAGCACTTCTAGCAACATCAGAAAGGCTGGGTGTGGACAGAGAGAAGCAACCAGGGATACTTGCTTCCCTAGCAGAGGAGGAGAGTGAACCAAACCTGCTCAAGGGTCTCCTAACGCCTTCATCCCCGCAGTGCTGGGATAGTTAGGCAAGTCAACATTTATTGGCCTGATTTATTTTCTATTACATAATGTATTCACAGGGGTCAAGATTTTATAAGCTATAAAAAGGCGCACAGAGTGTTGTACATGGATGATTCTCCTTGCCGTCCTGCTCCCAATCACGCAACCCTTAAGCATGCCAGCCCCAGCCCCACGGACTGTCTGTCATTAGTCTGCTACATCCCCATCTGGTTTTTTGGGCAACACAGAATCATCTTTACATTCATTTTGCTCTGTACTTATCTTTTAAACATTCTTAATGTTGTACCTTTGAGCTCTCTCTAGGTTAGTTCAGAGAGTGAACCTTCTTTTTAATAACCGCGCGGTATCCTACACACACCATGATTACTGAACTGGCTGTGTGTTGATCGGCACCGGAATTGTTCTAATTTTTTATGAAAACAGTGTTTCTTGATCACTCATAAGGAGAGTCATCATGAAGGTGCAGGCTCAGCATTTTCATCCCCTGGTCACACTGGTGGTTGTCACTGGGATCTTGATTTATCAACTAGAATCTGCCTCTTTTCTATACTTTCAGGTCAGCACCTCTCTGACAGGTCTTGACGGAGCTGCTTGGACAGAACACCTAGAACACTTTCATGGAAAGGCCACAGCCTTAGGGACAGAGGACCAGAGTCCAGATGAGACATCCTGCCAGTCACGCAGGCCCGCGGTCCAGTAGAACCTGGCCCACAGTTCTGTGGCGGGACCGATTTCCGGATGGCCTGCAAAAGTTTTAAAAATGGTACAGTACCGTTTGATAGATATTAAATAAACAGGTGTGACGTGTTTCCTTTTTCATATACAGAAACTAAGTACTGAATTTCAACAAGGCAGAAAATGTGAAAGATGATGACCCTCTTACTTGTCTATGAACATCTGTGGGCGAAAAGTCTCCAAATCCTTCCCAAATGCCCCCATTTTCCTCCTCTTCATAGAACCGAATCTGGATGTCATCTGAAAATGGTCACAAGCAGGTGTGTCATTGCGCACAGTGTGAGAAGATGTAAGGACACGCTGGAGAGTCAGGCTAGTTCAAGGTTCTACCTACCGGATGCTCCAATTTTTTTGAAAATAATTAACAGAGTAGACTTAACATTTAAAATTTATACAAATCACATTTAAAAAAATTCCTGAGAGAACTAGATAGGGAAAAGGGGGATAAAGAAGAAGGTTAAAAGAAAAGTAAGATGAAAGGGGAAAAAAATGGTAAAGTGTAGTTACACTTGTTGCAAATAGGGAGGGGTGGGCGAATGGAAGGGAGGGGAGGGGAAGGGGGAAGAGGGGGGAAAACCAAGATGTATCATGTACAGGTACAAAATAACCATGTTGATTATGATCATTATGTATACAATGTACCAATACATGTTCTTGGTAAAAATAATAAAAAAAATTAAAAAAATTCCTCACCACAGGGATAGGCTGCCCTAAATTTCACCTCCTGTTGCAGAATCTTAGGTTTAACTAATCAACTCACACTTTCTCTCGGTCAGTGTTGAAATTGCCCCCCTCCCATCCTTAAGCCACTCACTCCCAAGAGAGCCGAAGGACGGGGAGGAGAACCAGCCCCAAACGAGGCTCACCCCAACACAGAGATGTGCACAGCAGTCAGCTCACATGGGGCTCACTTGGGGGGAGAAGCTGTCCTGAGCACTTTCTATGTAAATTTCAGCTCACTGAATCCTCACCATGACCCCGGGAGGGAGGTGTCCCATTAGCCTCATTTTGCAAAAGAGAAACTGGGGTCCACAATTTCTTAAGTAACTTAACCAGGGCTGAGCAGCCAGGGAAAGGAGAAGCAAGGATCTGAACACAGACAGCACGTTTTAGAGCCTAAGTGCTTACACGCTCTACCCTGCTGCCTCCCCGTGATCCTTCATTAGTCCCTGTTGAGTAATCCTTCAAAATACCCTGGCAGACAGTTCATTTGTGATCCAGTGGTTCTTTTTTTTCTGAAAAAATAGGACCATGTAACTCAGGTTGGCAACCCCCCGGCTTCACTTCCCATTTCACAGGAAAGACCACACTACTGACTGATGAAACTATGTGTGTATTTCCATTTTCAGGCCGTGTTGGAAGTGCTAGGTTAGACCAGCATCCCACTGTCTCCTGGTCCATTCCTTCCCCCATAGGTAGGACTAGCCTGGCCCTAGTTTTTCAGATTCTTTAAGCCAAGAACAAGGCTCTGGTGCTAGGCCAGTAGTAATGACTACTAAAGGAAATGACGGCAACTCAGGCCGGAAGTGAGTACCACTCGGGAGAGTAGGCACGAAGAAGGCAGCGTAAGCAGATGTGTCAACATTTTGTGGATAAAGAGTGCACATTCCCTTTACAATCTGATCCCATTTTTTCCTGCCTTCCTGTCTCACAACATTCACCCTCTACTGAGAGTTACTTTAAAGCTGGGCTACCTTGACTTAAGGTTGATTTCCAGTTCGGAATCTGCTTATTCTGAAAATGCCTGCTTTGTAGTAAATAGATCTTCATTATGCCATCGTTTCCATTCATCGTTTTATTTAAAAAAAGAGTGAAGTTTGAGAAAGTAACACACAATCTCTTTCTGTTTTCACTAATTTATCAATCGTCTAATAGCTCTAATGACAGTAAACGCCAAGAACCTCTGCTCAAAATGCCAACCGGAAGAGAAATGTGTTCTGAGAGCTCCTGTCCTCAATTGTTTCTCCAACTGGTGTCATGGTGACTTGTGGAAATGGCTGGAGAAGCCCTCAGTGCGACAAGAAAGCAAAATGAGCAGACTCGGCAACAGCGTAAGACTCATTATCAATTCTGTGTGGGTGTCTGTGTGTGTGCGCGTGTGTGCGCGGCTCAGGCACAAGCTGTTACTTATTTAAGTTTAACAGAGTACAGAAAACAAAGCTTAAGTTATAGAAAGCTAGGTGGCCACTGGTTATAGTTATCACTCTTTTATTTCTCTTTATGTCTGTGGGAAATTTAAAAATGAATTTGTGCAGTTGGCTTTTACAAAATGACACAGACAATTCACACCTGGAGAAGGTGTTCCGTGGCAGAAGGGGACAGTCCTGATGGGCTGCTGAGAAGTGGCCCAGAGAGCACTGGAATCAGATTCTGCGTCTTGGAATCAGTGTGTCCTTACCTTTCTGTACTTTGTCGCAGAGGAGGTAAATTTCCTCCCCTCCAGTTACACATCCTGCAGTCCTGTCCATTCTCACGATTTTCAGGTTGGACGCATTGGGGGCCTCTGTTCAAGGGGAAAAACAACAGACGTCCAGGTCCGTCCTCAGCCTCCCGTTGATGCCTGGGGGGACCCCGCCAGGCACACACTGCCTAACACAGTTCAAGCGCATGCTGTCTCTTGTGCTTTAACAGAGACACAAATATAACAAAAATGTTTCCAAGGTCCTCAGAGAGCTTGCAGTAATAGAGCCATTTGGTATCACTAAGACAGATGAAGGAGAGAGGAACAGATGAGGTAGAAGAAACCATAGTCTTGGTTTCTCCCTCTAACCAGAAACAGACTGACACAGAAAGAATAGGACCTTTCCTGATGTTTCAGGAAGAACCAAGCCAGCGCATTTCTGGAACTTCAATGTGGTCAAGATTTTAACTCCAGACTTGTTCTCATGCTAACACTGTACCATCAACAAGAGTTCTAAACAATTTAGGAAAAGCACGATGTTCTTCAACTACTTATTAGTTTTTATTGTACAAAGAAAAATGGACATGTTTTATTTCCTTTCTCTAAACTAAATTAGGATTCAATGTGGTTACGGGGTAAAAGTTTCATGTGGTAATAGTGTCGAGCTTCCCTTTTCTACTCCAGCAGCTGCACTTTAAGGCAATCCATGGTGTACTGGGTGAGCATCATTTTATAAACTTTTCGCTTCCCTTTAAACTCATTTAAATTAAAGAAATCCGTTAGCTGTCATACTTGAAGCCTGGGGTGTTACCTACCTATACCAAATTCTATAAATATTCAACAAGCCCAAGTACTAGACATGCAGACTTTCTGGAAATACCTGGTTAATAAACGCTACTATGCATACCAACCAGGAAAACTGCATGATAAATGCTGAAGAGCATGGTAAACTCTGAGCAAGTTCTAGGAACTACCCCGGAGAGGATTTGGGAGCCTTGTAGTACCTACACCACGTGTTCAGGTAGCCTGAAGTTCTTGTCTTGGTAAAGAATCCCACGTGGGAAGGAGTAAGAATACAGCTGTCTTTCACTGGCCTCCCTGCAGAGTCCCCAAGAAAAATACTGAGAAGCCTTTCCCGCCTGAGATGCAACCTGCCAAGTGGGCATGTGTTTGTGAGGAGGAGGTCTGGTGCTGCAGGTAAATCCAAATTCTCACCTGAGGAAAGAGAGCTAGAGTTCCGGAGCCCGTCTTAAAGGATTTGATCTAGACATCCACGGACCTTTTAGGCTAGTCCACCGGGTTCCCATTCTGCAGACCACAGCCTGAGGCCAGCTGAACACACAGGGCAGCTGGGGGGTACTCACTGCTGTCATAGATGGCGTCGGACACCACGGGCTCCAGGCGGCGCGTGAAGCTGCCGGTGCTGTCGGGCAGGAAGGCGGTGAACATGAGCCGCACCACGCTCAGGTCCATCTCCTTGGTCTGCTGCAGGGCGGCCTGGCGGATGAGCTCCTTCTCCCGGTCTGTGGCGCCCGTGCCCGGGGAGGCGGGGAGGCGGGCATTTAATGTTCATGTTTGCACAAAGCCCACATACAGAGATCGACTCAAAACCCACGTTTGCTCTTTTGAACTTTCATATTGTTGCTAAGATTTTTTAAAAATCACTGCCTTGATGTTAGTTACAATTAAAGGTGTCCAAGAAAGGTATCCTGCATTTTTCTGGATTGTGGTAAGAACCGTGTCTGAGTATCAGCCTGCCTCCTCTGTCCCCCGCCTGCCTCCTCTGTCTCCTGTCAGTGACAGTTAAGGCAGGAGGACATGACACAGTGTGTGGAGTGGCCCGTATGAACCACTGACATCGAGAGGTTGAGAAGTGACTACACCAAATGCCCAGAGCATGACCCCTGTCCCTGCTCAGTGCTGGCACAGAGCCTGGCACACAGGGCTAAAAGCACCTTGGAAGGACCCAGGCGACTTGGCCACATTAGGATCTATCCCTTCTAAGGGTTCCGAGGCTGGTGGACAGGGTCACGATGAGTTTATACATCATAAAAGTCACAATTCAAGTGCGGAATCCTTCAAGGGACACCAAGGTCAGTGACACGGGGATTGAGGGAGAGTGTGGCCAGCAGCTCTGTGGCAGTAAGAGGCTCCACTCCGAGTCTCGTAGGGATGGAGGAATGTGGATGTGTGGAGGGAACAGGAAGAGTGTGTGCGACCGGGGGGGAGGGAAATCGGGGTGCTTCTGGGGGAGCTCCCAGGAGCTCCCAGGAGGCCCTGATGTCTGCTGCAGAACTGGGGTTTTGTAGGGAACTGGGACTCCTGGCAGTGGAGAGATGCAGGGTCGGGAAGATCTACCCAGCCCTGGGCGGAGATGGGTTAGAAGTGGGAGGAGACGACTACCCTGGAGCCAGCGAGGGGCAGGCACAGAGACAGACACAAGATGGTGTCCATGACACGCCTGCCCCAAGAGCCCCGAGAGAGGCTCCTGTCCCTCCTCGTGGGACCAATGACACCAGGGTTAACCAGGCAGGGAGGGAGGGTGGGAGACAGGCTTGATTATGCATCGAGGCGTGGGGAGCAGGACAGGGAGTGGGGGGCGCACTCTAGGAAGAAGCTGTCCTCAAGGGCTCTGGCAGGAGAGGGCAGGGGCAGAAGGATACACCTGTGACCCTCACGAGGACAACAGCTGTGCGTGACACTCACCTGTGAGCTGCCGGTCACCGCTCCCCTCGGCTTGCAGGTAGGCGAGGTCCGGGTGCACCAGGAGCCCAGGGTTGTAGCCCCTGATGCATGCGTCTGTCATCCGTGCCTCCAGGGTCTCGAATACCTTCTTCTTTGTCACGTGGAGGATGCCCAGGTTGGCAAAGCTGGAGAGGAAGCAGAGAAACGATCGCTTTAGACGAGGGCGCTGACTTTGCCTTGGTGGACGGAGTGCGCACCCCGGCCCAAATCAGCGGGCTGGGGGAACGTCACCATCCAGGGCTGTTTTTAGGATCAGAGGGGTGACCCATGCCACACGCCGCACATGGTAGAGCCCTCTGCAGGTCTGGGGCATGCGGTGCAGTGAACCAAATGAAAACCCCTAAGTGGATTCACCAAAAGGAAACATAAAGACCATGAACAACTGCAAACTTAGACAGACTTTTGGTTGTCAGTGCTTCCAAGACTTCCAAGTTGTGCTTCAGGAGGTAGGCACAGTATGTGTGTTCACATATCTGTTTTTTTTTTTTTTTTAGGTTTTTAGAGACAGTCTCACTGTGTAGCCCAGGCTGGCCTTGAACTCGTGGCAATCCTCCTGCCTCAGCCTCCCAAGTGCTGGGATTACAAGCATATGCCACCATGCCCAGCCTTGTGCATACATCTTAATAAGGACTTTGGCTTTTTTTGTTTGTTTGTTTTGTTTTTAATGGGTGCTGGGAATCGAACTCAGGGCCTTGTGTTTACTAGGCAAGCATTGTACCCCTTGAGCTAAACCCCCAACCCTTAATAAGGACTTTTTACCTGGATTCATTTTAGATGTTTTCTACAAGAGTCTATAAAACCAATTTCAAGTTCCAAATATATACTAACATTTTTCAAGAATAGGGAGAATATTATATTTGGAAGGTTTTTTTTTTTTTTCTTTTGGGTCATTCATGGGTTTCTGGATGGGGTTTAAAGTCTCCCTAGGAATTCCATATCCTCTGGGTTTTCTATAAGATCGGGATTATTTACTGTCACTAGAAGCATCATAGAATTCTACATAAATTTAGGTTTAAGTGCTTACATACAATCGGATATGGAACATCTTTCCGGATTTCAAGAAAATATATACAGGGTGCGGTGGTGCACACCTGTAATCCCAGCACACGGGAGGCTGAGGAGGAGGACTGCCACAAGTTCAAGGCCAGCCTGGGCTACAGAGTGAATTCAAGGTCAACCTGAACTACATGGCAAGACCATGTCTCAAAATATGTATACTGCTCCACCCATCCGTGTTTTAAGGTCTATGAAACAAAAACACAGGAGAATACAATGTAACACAACAATGGAATACAACAAACAAATAAGAATGCACTTTCTCAAGGAGACTCATTCACTCAGCCCACATGTATGCAGGTTCCGTCCAGTGCTAGAGTAGGAGGAGTGCCACAGAGTCCACACGGCAGGTCAGTGACCACACGATGTCATGTAGAAGGTAGCGTGTGTCATCAAGGAGCATGAGGAGCAGAAGAGATGGAGGAAGAGGCCGGGGCAAGGTCAGAGAGGGCTTAGGGCAGATGACAGTGGAGCCCGGCTTGGAGGAGGTAAGAATGTGGTACCTTGGGCAGGCAGCACCTGCAAGGGCGCAGCAAGTGCAAAGGCCCTGGGTGGCGCCACACAGGGTTTCCAGACACAGCCGTGGCAAGTAACCAGGGTGGCCGGAGCACAGGACCAGGGTGAGCCCGGAGTGATGAGTCGGGCGGGCGAGTGAATACCAGGGCTCTGGAGCCTGTGAGTGCTGGACAACCTTTCTTCCTCTGCCTCTACTCGCAAGCAGACGCAGGTGAGCAGAGGCAAGAATGGGCCGAAGGACAAGCGGGCAGAAGAAAACAAGAGCAGGTGAATGGGGACGGTCAGATAGAGTAGGGCAGGAAGAGGCAGAGGCAGAGGAAGAACGGACGAGCACGCGGCCCAAACCCTGACATCTGGACGGAGGATGGCGGTGCCTGGAACAGAGTGCAGTGTGCGTGCTTGGTCAGCGCCCATGGGACACACGAGTGCCACGCGGATGTGTGGGGAGCCCAGAGCCCTCCTGGCCATCACCCCGCAACTGTGCACAGATGACGTGGCGCTCCACCCCACGACCTAGCAGCAGGCACCGACCGCACAGCCCGGGGAAGTGTCTGTGTGCATTGCCTAATGTGGCACAGGACACCGCGGACGCCTTCCTCCTCCAGTGTGCAAGTCACGGCAGATCAGAGTGGTCCCACCTCCCTCCCCAATGACCAAGGCACACACGGGACCACAGGAGCCCAAGAAGTTAGATCCCAGTTTCTCCAGTGTAACCCCAGAGAGCCAGGAGCCAACCGGGCACAGCTGCCACCTCCCTGAGAAAGGACACAGAGCGAAACATCCAGGGAAGCCGAGGAGGGCAGGATGTGGGCACCGCAAAGGCACGCAGACCTCGGGATGTTCCCAAGCCTTCAGCCGGGTGAGACTGGTGTGCAGGTGAGGAAGCCACCGCAAGCCAGCACAGCACAGGGAGGAACAGTCCTGCGGTGGTGGACACGGGGCTGGGTGGGGTCAAGAGCCTCCCAGGACAAGGAGCAGACTGGGGAGCCACAGATGCTGCCTTGGCCATTGGTCAGAGCCACACGCGGGCTGCTCTGGTCTCCCAACACAAGCTCAACAGTTAGTCAGAGAAAGCTGAATGTCCCCAAGTGTAAATCTATCCAACCCTCAATAATAGAAGCATATAAAAAACGTCCGCCATGTTAACAATCCAAAATTCACAATGTCTGTTGTCCAATAAAAATGATAAGGCATGGAAAGAAGTAGACAGACATAATTCACAATGAAGATAAGCGCCCATGAATAGAAATGATACAGACAGCACAGTTTTAGACAGGTACGTTGGAATATCTGCTATAGACGGTTCAGGAGGCCAAGCATAGAAAGGGTTGGTGTGGTAAAGAGGGACACGAGGGAGCTAAAAGATCCCACAGAGACTTGTAGAGACAGTAACTCCAATTTCTGAGGCACTAGCTGAGATCGAGGACGTGCTAGACACTACAAACAAAAGGACAGGAGACCTGGCAGATGCAGTAATTAAAATTATCCAAAATGAAACACAGAGAAAAACCTGAAGAGAAGAAGGAGGCATGCAGTGGCGGTGGGAGTGTAGCTCAGCATTACAGTATGTGCTTAGCATGCACAAAGCTGTGGTTTTGATCCCTGGGGTGGAGAGAGAGAGACAGAGAGACAGAGAGAGACACACAGAGAGAGATGGGGGAGGGAGGAAAGAGAATATAAATCATTAGTGAGTTCCAGACAACTGCAAATGATCGAACACACATATATATATTGCATACAACATACAAACATATGTCATCAGGCTTCCACAATAATAAGAAAAGAGGAGTAGACAGAAAAAGTATTTGAAAAATGAATGTTTAAACAAAGTTTTAAAATTTACTAAAAATATAAGCCCAAAGATCTAAGAATCTCAATGAACGCCAACCATAAGAAACACAAAATGACACTAATAACCATCATAATCAGTGGGGTGAAAGCTGGTGACGAGGAGGGGATCTGAGCTGCTGCTCAAGGACAGAATGACCCGGCAATGTGTGAGGGACAGAGAGGAGGGACAGGAGCCCTCTGTGGAGACCGGGACGGATGGCCACACTGCAGCGGGAGGGGCGGGAGGAAACTGCCAACCTTGAGCTCGCTGCTCCCCTCACTGCCTGCGTGACAGAGCTGAGAAAGGCTTCCCAGGTGCCCTGTGAGGGAAGGTGCAGGAAGCGCTTCAGGCGGAGACAGAGAGGCCAGATAGAAATGGTGACCCACAAAACAGATGAAAGGCACTGCGAACGGTGAGTGTGTGTGTCAATATAACATACATTTTCTGTAATCTAAAAAATTTTTTTAAAAGATACCTGACTAAGGCCAAAATGAAAACAATGTTTTTTGGATTTATGTAATTAATGTAATCCAAAATATATGACACAACAGCACAAGGCCTGGAGGAGGGACGTGAGCACACACCGCCCTAAGGTTCACGCACAACGCACAACAGGTGTAGCTTAAAGGTTCAAGACGTATAGTGTAAACCCTAAAACGACTGCTTACAAACACAACAGGACATAAGGCAAAAGGGAGATACAATGAAATCACGACAACCCAGAAGTGGGAAGAAAAAGAGGACAGAGAACAATAAAGAGACATGACAGGAACAAAAGGAGTCCGATGGAGACTTAAACACAGCCGTGTCAACAATCACACGGTGGATCAGTGGTCTAAACACCCTGGTTAAAAATCACAGTGTCAGGTTGAATAAGAAAGTAAGAGTCAACTGTGTGCAGTGTATGTCCATTCTGAATATAAACACACAAATGGTTAGAACTACAAGGATGACGGAAAGTGTTCCACACTAACGGTAGCGAAGGGAAGCTGGAGTAGCTTGAGTACATTTTACAGCAAGCAACACCCTGAGGACAGAAGAGGGCCATTTCACAGGGATAAAGGACTGTTATCAAGAGAATGTGAGGCTCTGCAACACTTATGCACCTAAGAAGCAAAATCTTACAGAACTGAAAAGAGAAACACACTCTGTAAACAAAGTCAGATTTCAACACCTCTTTCTCAATAATCAACAGAACCAGTATACAGAAAATCAGCGACAATGTAGATGACTTGAACAACCCTATCAAAGAGCTTGCCCCATGGACATTTATGGAATATCCACTCAGCAAGACAAGGATAAACATGCTTTCTCAAAGAGACAAGGAAAAATCGCTAAGGTATACCATATTCTGAGCCACGGAAGAAGTTTCAATAAATTTTAAAGGATACTAACCATATCAATTATTCTTTTATCTCAACAAAATTAATCAGATATCAATAACCAAAAGATACCTAGGTGGAAATCTATCTAAATCAAGATTGGTCATGTGATAATTAGTTGTTGAGGATGGGCGATGGGTGTAATCACCGTTAATTATGTTATTCTTTCTACTTTTATCTATGTTTGAAAATTTCCAGAAAGAAAGTGTAAAAGAGAACGAGAGCAGGTTAGTATGAGTACAACGAAAGAAAAAGTTAGCATTACAAACTGGAAGATATAAAGTATGAAAAGGTCCAGTCACTTAGAAAACAATTTGGTGGCTTCGTATTAAGATAAACACAACCTTAGCCTTCTTTTCCACATTCCACTTCCGGCTCACACAAAAGGTGCAGAGGGCTTTATCATGGCAAGCTAGAAAGCAACAAGGCTTGTTCAAAGGTAGACGAGCTGTAGGATGACTGATACAAGCATGAGGCTGCATGATCTTCGGTTCCAGCCGCAGGTGGTCCCGAGGCAAAAGTAGAGGCCTGGGGAATGCACATCGCCCAGGGCTGCGGGACTTCAAAGGGACCCACTCGTTGGTGGGGTAAATGAGTATTTGTCAGGACTCAGAAATGAACACTTTAAAGGATGACTATTACAGTAATTAAATTCTACTTCCATAAACTTGAAAGTTCTTTTTTAAATTTTTTAAAAGAAAGGTTATCATAGCTAATAAAGGGACTGGGACTACAGTCCTGTTTCTTCCTTCCTTAAAATGCCATATTCTTCTGCATGACCCACTAACGTGAATATCACCTTAGAATTATTAAAACACAACTTTGGGGCTCTGCACCATGCCTACAGGAGCTGGAACCCTGGGCTGGGGCTTGGGGATCCACGTTGGATGCAGAAAATCCTCTAGTTGGTCCTGGTGACCACTGAGGTCTGCGTACCTGCCCTGCATGGTCCTGCCCAACCAGACTGGAGGAGGACCTGGCACTCGCATGTACACACAGTGACTCAGAGTGACACTGGCAGCCAGGGCCAGATCCCGGCACTCTTCGAGGTTTGCATCCTCGAAGTCTTCACTGGCCACATCTGAGACTCGCTCTGGGGTCGGATTCGGAAGTGCGCTCTCTGTAGCTGGAGTCCTTTCAGGGTTGGGGCACATTCATTGCCCTTCCGCGGTTCAAATGCAGCCTCTGCCATATGCCCACCTCGGCCCACCCGGGTCAGCTCCAGCCAGTGCCCTTTCGGTACACGGAGGCCCAGCCTGGGAAATGCCAACCAGGAGGCAGTAGATCAGCCGAACAGCAGCTCAATGGGGCCCGCCTGGCTTACTGGGTAGACCCGCCACTTCTCCTCTGTATTCTACCTTTATGGATCAACTTCTAGTGCTTTCCAGCCAGTATGCTCTGCATGTGTTAACTGAAAAAAGCAAAGGGGAGTCTGAATAAAATTTCACGGAACTGAAGTGTTACTGAAAAATTGTTGATATTCCAAGTTAGAATGAAATATCAAACTAAGATAATTTTTTTTAATCAAGAAAAGCAGTAAAGGCTAAGTAAATAAATGAGAAATAAGACAAAGTAAAAGCTAATTTAATAAGATTAAAAAGACATTTAAAACACTAATATTTTAATATAAAGTAGTTTTGAGAAAAGAAAGTAAGATCATTGAGAATTCATGCTGAGAGAAAGGTGAAGAGAAACACTGCGAAGAAAGGTAACTCTTTTGGTTTTGGTAACTGAAAGGCTACTTCTCTCCCCAGTGCCATTTCCACACGTCTTCTTTGATGTGTTAGGCCAGGCCCTTGCTGTGAATCCACACTCTCAGTCTACTTTTCATTGATGAAGACAGCTCGTCCTGGTGCTATTTATAGCATCAGGAATAAGTGTGGCTGTCACCCTAACTTTCTGTATTTGCTATTCTTGCCTGCAAGTCAGAACTGAGCAGTAGTAATCAGCGTCCTACTGCAGAAACACAAGTTTGCTCTTGTTACTTCATACCTTTAGCTAATCTCAGCTCAGTCTACAGAGCCCAGAGGTAGATTATGTAGCGCAAACTTCTCATTTTATACAGAAAGAATAAAGGTCTCCCGAGAGTTTTGCAACTGTCCTGCTGGGGAATCGAGGGGTGGATGTAGCAGAATGCTGGCTTCTGGCTGTTCTTGCTATGAAAAAGCAATGGTTGGGGACATGGCAGGCAGAGACAGACGAATTGTGCAGGAAATAGTGTACTCTGGAAAACACAGTAAGCAAAAATTTCTCAGCTAAAAGTCGCACGACAAGGAGAATCAACATTCCACTGAACAGTGAACAAGAAAGGCCACTGGGTCTGGTGTTGCTCTCAGGTGGCCGCTCCTTGGTCACATTTCTCGGTGACATGTTCTAGGTGAGAAAATCCCACAGAGCTACACCAAACCGACAGCATGTGGATCCCACTCAAGGGTTTAGATGTGCATGGTGTCTGCAGAAGGAACAAACGAGCGAATGAATGATAAGCGAGCACCCACCCCAGCGCACTGCAGGAGAATGGAGGCGTTTCCTCACTTCACCTGGACACAGGCAATTTACTTCTACTTCTGC
Source organism: Hystrix cristata (assembly GCA_004026905.1). Lineage (NCBI taxonomy): Eukaryota > Metazoa > Chordata > Mammalia > Rodentia > Hystricidae > Hystrix > Hystrix cristata. Next base: position 117,183 of record PVJO010002504.1, on the reverse strand, counting down.
TCTGGGACCCAAAGACCACTGGGTCCTTCTGAAATTGCTTGGGATTATTAACCTAAACCACGGAAACAGCAAATTTCAGACAACATCCTGGGAGTTTTATGGTAATGGATACCGTTCACAGGAATGTCGTCTATAACTTCCACTCAGAGATCTGATTATGACACGCCCAAAGAGGACCAAGGAGAACTGGCTCTTCACACTGACAGGAACCTGAGGAGTCAGTCTGCAGAAACCCAAGCCCCCCTCAGCATGACACTGACTGCTGCCTCACTCTGAAAGCCCTCCTGGGCAGTTGGGGACGGGATGGGACCCTAAGGCAGAGTGTGGCTCACTGAGGCCTACGAGAAGGAGCGGGCCCCCGCAGGAGGACACTGTACCTAGTTCATACACAGCTCTCTCGAACGTCTCAAACCAATTCAACCTTCTTTCTTCAGGCTGGAGTGTTATTTTCCTAACGCCAAAAGAATCAGATTTTATGACTTAAAGCTCTCTCTTTAGGGTTTTCACACTTGAGTATTTTCACAGCCAAACAAAGAGACACCTAGGAACGCAACAGCTCAACTTTCCCAGAAACGGCCAACCTGAAACTTAAGTGGAATTCAAAGCTGGAGAGGCCACCATCAGCTAATCACAGTTGATCTGAACAATTCTGTCTTTGGAGTGAATGACAAGATTTTAATATAAACCATTTAAACCAGAATCACAATGCTATGTAATATATTTATAAAAATTAAACAAAATTGATTATAATTTTCTTTCATTTTTAAGGAGTCTCAAAGTATAACTTAAAATCACCATTTCGGGGATTATTGGTTGGATAGATCAGAATAGATCATGTGCTAAATTACGATGCTGTAGGTTATTTTAGTGTTTTGAGGAAATGAAAATTAAAACTTGTTCTTTAGCACAATAAATACATCTTATTAAACATTTTCTTGGTTGGTTGTGGATTGAAATTATTTCTACAAAACTTCATTCACTGAAAATTGCTTGTTTTATTTGACAAATCCCTACAGGAGTGTGTCCCTGTCTATCTACGCTTCATGTCCATCAATGCCAAAGCAGAGCTGCATTCCTTGGCTTCTTATGTTTGCACACTTTCTGAATCCATTAAAGGGACATTAAGAATGTAAAAACCGGGGCTCGGGATTTAGCTCAGTGGTTAGAGTGCTTGCTTCACAAGCACGAGGTCCCGAGTTTGATCCCCAGCCCCACAAAAAAAAAAAAAAAAAAAAAGAATGTAAAAACCACCTACAAAATGATGACTTCTGCTATAGTTAGGTTTCTTTGAATTTGTCTTTATTTCCAGAAGAAGAAAAATATTGTTGAAAGTGGCAAAAATATCTCCTAGGTCAAGTGGCCATGTAATGTACCATCCAGACTGGCCACTTCTGTGAACGTAGCTAGGCCAGAGCCCCACATGCACGGGTGCCTTCCTCCCACGTCCATGTGGCAGCACGAGTCCCCCTGGATTTTGCTGAGGCCCCCGGAGACGTGGGCAAGGTCACTGTCCCTGTACCTTGTCTGCCCCGCCCCAGCCTCCCAGCATCACACCCGCACTCACCTGACCACCATGTCCTTGGGCCCCGCAGTAACAGTGCAGACGCCGTCCTCGCAGTGCTTGCCCACCAGGCTGTGGGCATGCAGGTGGACGTTCTTTCCATTTGTGACCAGCTGAACAATGACCTTGGCAGGGCCCACATAGTTGCAGATCTATACAAGAAGCACATTTCAAAAGTTAGCGTATCTGACTCTTTGTAGCACGGAAAAACGTCTGCAGTAAGCCAGTAAGGATAAAGCAATCCAGGGTAAAAAGAGTAAAGCGGGAGGCCACACAATCCTGGACCTGCAGCTATGTTACAAAGCTAATGTGATAAAAACAGCATGGTACGGGGACAAAAACAGACAAGAGGATCGATGGAGCAGGACAGACAATGCAGACACAACCCCAAGTACATTTAATTATTTGATCTTTGACAAAGGGGCCAAAAACATGAACAAGAAGAAAGATAACCCTTTTAATAAATGGTGCCAGAAAAACTGGTTATCCACACACAGAAGATTGAAGCTAGACCCATATATCTCACTAGGTACTAAACTAAAATCAAATGGGTGAAAGAACTAAGTGGCAACACGGAGACACCTAACCTGCTGGAAGACAAGACAGAAGAAACTCTTAAAGTCATAGATCACAGGAAAGGACAAACCCCAGCTGTACAGCAAACCATTCTGAGAACCAACAAATGGGATAGTATCAAATTAAAAAGCTTCCGTGCAACAAAAGACACAGCCGACAGAGTAGAAAGAAAACCTACAGAATGAGACAGAGGACTCATATCTAGAATATATAAAGAATTCAAAAAAAATTTGATCTCCCCAAATAACAGATCCTATCAAAAATAGGCAAGTGAAATGAATAGACACGTTGCAGAAGAAGTACAAATAGCCAGTAAATACATGAAAAAATGTTCAACATCACTGGCCACTAGAGAAATGCAAATTAAAACAACACTCAGGTGCTATTTTAGCTCAGAAAGGATGACCATCATCAGGAAATCAAATAGTAACAAGTGCTGGGAGGCTGTGGGGAAAAAGGAACCTTCTACACGGTTGGCAGGAATGTAAACTAACACAACCACTAAGGAGATTAGAGTCTATATTCCTCAAAAACTAGAAATTCTATTTGACCCAGCTATTCTCCTTCTAAGTATCTTCCTGAAAGAGTTAAAGACATTATATTACAGGGATCCATGTGTACTCATGTTTATAGCAGCACAGTTCATAAACTTGGAAGTGACCTATCTGTCCATCGACAAATGAAAGGATAAAGAAATGTGGCATTGATACACAACGGACCACACTCTGCCACGAAGAAAGATAAACTTGAGTCATGTGCGGCAAAACGGATGCACCTTGAGACCACACCATTGAGCGAAATAAATCAAACACACAAACTTAAATATTGCATGGTTTTTCTTATATGAGAAACTCAAAGTATAAAGAAAGAGCAAAATAAAAAATAACAGGAAGTAGGGAGGTAAATCTTTCTCAAATGGGAAGGGGATCAAGAGATTGAGGGAAGGGCAGGGAGGAGAGAGAAAGGGGATAAAAAAAGAATTAAGATGCATTATGTACATGCACCAACTCCACACAAGGAGTGTAAACATTATGTATTGCAAACATGTACTAATAAAAACAAACAACACTCCCCCACAAAAAAACCACTCCAAGAGCCAAATAAAGAACCATGCAGAAGAAAAAAAAAAGTATAACATGAAGTTACGCAGAGCCATGCTCTCACATGGGGACCAAAAGTGGGTGACAGGAACCCAAGTGCTTGTGGCAGCTGTTTTAGTGGTGAGAAGAGAGTCTCAAAAGCCGGATGTTTAAGCACAGCAGACATCACTGATGCTGGGATAGCACATCCCTGAGGATGCTGTGTGCTCAGAAGTGTCCTCCTGACCCGGCTGTGGTGCCCTGTGCACCTTATCACATTTGGTCGCAGGCGCTGGGTGAAGGCTCAGTGGTAAGGGAACTGGACTCTGAAGGGCATCAAGAGCCTAACAGCCGGAGGAGGACCCTGCATCCTGAGGCCTGCCGTGTGCCGAGGCAGCACGGGCCCTGACTCTGAAGGTCGGCCTGGATACGCAAGCCCACAGACCTGGCCATGTCCTCCGTCCTCTCAGCCACAAGCTCTGCTGATGGAGGTACGTGTGCTCAGACCCCTGCAAGTTTCTGCACCCCCTGTCTGCAAAGCCTTGGCTCTTGCAGCAGTTTAGCTCCATAGTTCTTGTTCTATAAAATCAAATTCTTCATTTAAAGTAATTTTTATTTGCATGGCCTTAAAATGATGGCAACAGCAATAAAAAGCAAACAACAAAAGAGCATGGCCACCCCTTCTCCTCCAGGGGGTCATCCACCCTCCTGTACAGGCCAGAGTCCTTCCTTGAGAGAGCCCCAGTCCTGACGTCACACAACGGAGGCAAGCAAACAACAAACAAAACACCAGTGGGCATATTTTTACCCTCCTGAGTCCTATTAAGCTAGAAACCTGCAATACATTTGAGTCATCTATAGGAAAACGGATGGGTCTTGAGACCACAATCTTACTTGAGATCGGACACGGAAGGGTCAGTATTGCAAGGTTTGTACACAAAGGATAACGTAAGAGCAAAATAAGAGCGATGGTAGGCAACAGGGAGGCAGAGATGGGAAGGGGAAATAAAAAGGGTAAAAAGGGTCAAGATGCGGCATGTATATGAACCAGTTCCCTGAGATGAATGGAACTATGATCTAGCCCAAATATATACTGATGATTAAAAAAAGACACAGTAAATTCAGCCGCTGTACTCCTGGGAATGTGCTGCATCTCTGGAAGTCGCTCAACACGAACCAAGGAAGAAGTTCTGCTCGCCGCCAAGGACGCTCCAGGGAAAGGGACAAAAGCCTTCGCAGCCAGCCCACTTCTCCGGTGTCGCCAGCTGGCTTCCCACTCGAGGCAGCCAGGGCTGCAGGATTTTGTTTCCAATCCAATCTGTGGTTGATACCCAGCAGGCTGGGGGAGAGAAAGTGTCCCCTGAACAGCGGACAGGCTCTCCTCGGTCCTCAGAGCTGTGTGTGAGCCGGGCAGGGTGAAGGTCTGCTCTGAGCCTCCCACTCCCTGCTGAGGGTAGAAGGCGTGCACCAAGCTCCGTGGACATCTCCACCCTGTGAGGCATCACGGGGAGAAACTTAACCCATGATGGTCAGTGGAGGTGCTTAGGGTCGAAGGAGCCGCGAGGCTGGGGCCCTAATCCAGTGGTGCTGTGGCTCTGTAGGTAGAGGGAGAGATCTGAGCTGGGATGTGCATGACGCTCCACACCATCCTGGGGCTCCACGGAGTCCCAGTCAGCAAACAGGACCTCACTGGATGCAGCTACCCAATCTGGGACTTCTCAGCATTCTGAATTGTGGCTCAAAAGAACCTTCATTCTGTCGGAGTTATTCAGTCTGTGATGTTCAGCTATGGTGACAGAAAGCTGACTAAGATGCATCCCTTCCCATGGAGCAAGCTCACTACCAAGGGGGTTTCAGAAGACAGTTGATTTCAAAGACCTCAAAGCATAAACCAACGACTTCCCCAGCACAGAGTTAGTCAGACACTCAGCACATTCCTGGGACGCCAGGCAGGAAGCCGCCACTGCAGTGCAGGACAGGTGGTGTGAAGCCCTGGGTCTGTCCCCACAGAGACTGTCGGCCTCCGCGCTCCCTGGGCTGCGGCGCCCCTTTCCAGCACGGCGTCGGCTTCTGAAGTCGCTGTTTGGTGACAAGCAGTGAAAGGGGCCAAATAAACCAAGAGTCTCGCTTTCCAGTGACAGCCGCACAGGAGGCACTTGGGAGCTCCCGGTGTGTGGGCAGCAGGCTTCCCATGAGCACAACTGGATGAAGCCCTGTCTTCTGTCATCACATGTCATTCACCTGTCCTCTGTCCCCGTGCCTAGGGAATCTGTCCCTGCAGTCATGGAGGAGGAAAGAGGAGAGCGATGTGCTCGGGAGCTCTCCCTCCGTGGTACTTGTGGCCAAGGACCTGGAGATTCGTCTGCCTCTCATGCTGCCTGGTCCAGCTGCAGGTCTGAGCAGTGTGACATCACTGTTGTTATGGATTGCAGGGCTCTGTGGACTCTCTGAAGCCCGGATGGAGAGAGCGAAGCTCAAGTGTGGGACCGATACAAATGATGCTGTTTGCAACTTACACGCATGTGAAGAACCATGATATCATCCTCAATGCCAGAGAGCACTTCGCCACTGGTTCAAGAGCTCACATGGTCTAGGGGGAGTTAAATTCTTCTTATCCAGCCCTCCTTTCTCTTCTTTGCGTCCTTTGTCTTAAATTTACACAGAGCAACTATATCTGTTGGAGAAATTTTGTGGAGCCAGGAATGGTAGCACACATGTGAAATTGCAACAATGTGGGAAGCTGAGACAGGAGGATCCCAAATTCTAAGCCAGTCTGGGCAACTTACTGGGACCCTGTCTCAAAAACGAAACAATCACAAAAAGGGCTGGGGATATAGCCAAGTGCCCTCTGAGTGTGAGTCCCTATTTCTAAAGAGAGATAGAGGGATGGAGGGAGAGAGAGAGAGAGTGAAAGAGAGAGAGAGAGAGTGAGAGAAGCGTCTTTGAAAGAGTCTGAAGGCAGCAGACTCCTAATTCTCCCTGTGTAGACACAAGTTCAGCTTGGGTCACAGCCAACACCAAGCGATCAGCTACCCAGGGACACTGTGGAGCCGACGAGGGTGGCAGGCGCCTGTCCTCGTCTATCAATGAAGAGTCGCAGCGACTCAAGGGCAATGAGGACAATCACGTGTGTGAATGAACGTGTGCAAACGCTAACTGCTGTCTCCTTCTTTACCATCGTGTCCCGTTCTGCCTCCGGATGGCTCCCTAGTACGATCACTGTGAAACCATTTCTTAAACACCCTCTTCGCAGCAGGTGGCCTGAATGAACAACCAATTCTGGCTGCTCCGATTTTTCCAGAGTGCCGTGCAGCGTCAGGCTTTGTTAATTTTCTAGTGACAACCGTGTCCCTGTAGTAACAGTGTCATTCTTGGGAGTCCTGGTGGCATCCAGCACTTTCTTCCTGGAGCTTCATAACGCAACGCCAGGGCGACCAGAGTCTACACCCGCTTTCTCCAGTGACACTGATCTTAGTCAGAGCACCTGCTTGTACTGAAATTAACTGTCATCTTGTGGAAAAGTACATGCCAGTTCTTCCAGAGCTGTTTAACAATGGCATTTAGAATTTTCTAGCAATTAGAATTTGAAACATCCCGTTTACTCTCTGGTAAATTCAGGCGAGTCCCCGTGGCAGGGAGCAGAGCCCGAGGATGTAAAACCAGACGCATGAGAAGGCTCTTTCCTGCTGAGGTTTTCTTGTAAAGTGATGACATGATGACGATGAAGAGGAGGAAGGGAAAGCCCCAGTTTTCAAACAGAAACCCCAGCTGACTTGGCGCATCCCCAAAGCCATCCTCTCCCACACAAGGCCGAGGCTCAGCGCTCCTGGAGCTGGGCTGTGAGGCTCTGACGCCTGGCTGTGACTGTCAGCTGTGTCAGCAGGGCAGATGGCTGATGCTTTGGGTTTCGGTTTCTCCTTTTTGAAATGAAAGCAGTGACGTACTAGCTGCCGCCGCGCTGCTGCTAGGATGAGATAACACCGTGTCCAGCGCCCTGGGGTCAGCCTGCTCAAGGCTAAATCCAGGGCCTGCAGAGCGGATGCATCCTCATCCCCATGTGTCAACATCTCACAGGTGCAAGGACACACACAGCTGGGCTTGGCCCTCAGAGAAGGTCCGTCGTAGGAGTCTGCCTGGTCGGGAGGTGGCAGAAGGCTCTGGGATTTGAGGGCTGAGCTCCAAGGATGACTCGGGTCCCCAGCAGGAAGCACGAGCTTGGCTCCAGGGGACGCCACCTTCCCGAGCTCCTGCGCACTCCCACCACTGGTGTCCCTTGTCATCTCTGTTGCCGAGGGAGGACCCCAACCTGAGTCCCCCATTCCCTCCTCACAGCTTTCCCTGAGGCTCAGCTGCAGCCCGTCTGAGGAACACGAGAGCAGCAAAGTGCTGACTTCCCAGCGCACCCACAGCGATTCCTCCCCACCGTGTTTACAGAAGGGCAGGGACAGGGACACGATGACCCAGCCGGCCCCATGCAGCCCTGCGGGTCGGCAGAGGCCACAGCTGAAGGAATCGCAGTGACCGCAGCTCCTAGTGCTAGCTCCGTCCTCTCCAAAGCCAGCCCCGTCCTCGTCGCCCTGGCTCTGGGCAGCGGTCCTGTCTGCAGTGACTCACAGCTCTGCACTGCCCTCCGGCATTGGTACTCGATGGTCATTCCTGAGAAGTCTGCTCGTGCGGTATCTGTGGTGTGCACCCGAGAAAGGAGGCCTCCAAGCCGGCACGAGAGGTGGCAGGAGGGCTCTTGTCCTCTCGAGTTGCCTCCGTGAAAATACAGACATCAGGTTGCAAGTCAGATTATAAGTAAAAAAAGAGAAGAGGAAAAGAGGAAAGACACAAAGAATAGCATTTTAATAATGTATCTTCTATCTCAAAGATGGAAAGAGATGGGAATGGTGATGCACACCTGTAATCCCAGGACTCTGAGAGGCTGAGGCAGGAGGATTGCAAGTTTGAGCCCAGCCTGGGCAAATTAGAGACAATAAGACCCTGTTTCAAAAGTAAAAAAAATAAAAAAGGAATGTAGCTTGGGATGCAGCTCAGTGGGAAGGTTGTGGGTTCAGTCTCCAGTACCACAAGAAAAAGAAAAAACATGTTGCGAAGTATCCAGTTTGGTTGTTATTATTACTGAGCATGTCAGATGTGGGCAAAGCCTTTCCTGGCTGAGATGCCGTAGAGGTGAATCTGGCCCGGGTCTGGGTGTGAGGGTCTCAAGCCTCTTCCTTCCTCCCCAGCAGGGATCCACACTGCTCTCTTGGGGGTCAGATCTGAGCCCCACCCTAGCTCTGCACCTGTGCAAGGCCCCGGGCTACTCACAGCCTGGAGCCCCGTCTGCCAAATGGGCCACCAGAGACCTCGGAGGACACGTGGCAGGTGTGTGGATGAAGCTCTCTCTGCTCCATCACGAGTGGAGGTCTCCGACCTCCCAGCGACCCTGCGGGGCCCCCAGGGCCCCCAGCACCCACCCTACAGAGTAGAAACCAGTGTGGTACTGAGGAGCCGGGGACAGGCACCAGGACAGACGGCCGTGACCCAGAGGACTGGCGTTGGACTCGCAGCATCTTGGTGAGCTCCATGGCCGCAGCCTCCCTGGTACCCATCCCTGCTGTGACACAGGCATCCCCAGGCACTCACACAGGGCGCCGGCTCCCACCGTGCTTTCTGGCCTGCGGCCCTGAGTGGGACAGGACAGCCAGGGTCACCATGCTACTGGGGGGCGACTGTTACCCTCGGAGGGTGCACAGGTTCTGCCTGGGGGGCCAGCCTGTTTCCTGTAGTACTCTGACCTAGGCCCCCTCCAGGATTTTAATTTTCAGTTTTATGGCATCAGATACAAATCATGCCTCTTTCAGAAACCCAGGACAGGAAATAGACAATTGCTGGTTACGAGAATCGCTGAGGACTTTGCCTCAACAGCTGCCAAACCTCACTGTCAAATCCCGAAGAAGTCCTGAGAGTTCGAGACCCCAAAGGCCGAGGGAGGGGACAGTGTGCACGTGTGTGAGAACTGTGTGGGGGGAACGTCCGTGCACAACCCCGTTAGTTCTCTGCGACTCAGGAGCATTTTCGAGAGGAAAATGAAGGTGTTCAGGCACCTTTTATCCTTGCATGTCTCACTCTCTTTACTGCACGCATTCTCGAAGTGTAATCTGTGTAGCACGGAGGCAGATCTTCAGGAGATGCGCTCATGGGGCCACTTCCACACGGGCTCCAAGCCTGCACCCTGTGTCCAGAGCATCTCCCCATGGCCGTTCCCTCCCACCTGAGTCCAGTTGGGTCAAGTCTTCCGCCGCTCTGCTCAAAACTTCCCAAAAGTGAAAGGTGAGGAAGCTGTGGGGTTGGTACCTGGCGCTCATTATCCTCTTCTGTGTACATGCGATTAAAATCTTCCATGTTGAAAACCCACAAGAGGCAGAGGCAGGAGGGCGACATACCAATGATGCTGCTAAAAATAGAATTTGAGGGGGCTGGTGATGTGGCTCAGTGGCGGAGTGTTCGCTAGCATGCATGAGGGTCTGGGTGTGATCCCCAGCACCCAGGAAACAAACAACAAAAACAAAACGAAGCAGAAGCACAAACCCCCAATGCCTCTCCATCCTCAAAGCCAAGGTGGTTACCAAGCTCAGGAGGCCGGGGTGACCTGACTCCGTCTCTCCCATGTCCTCACATGACAGCTGGGTCACTCCACACTGCACAGGTGAGCCCCCATCCCACCCCATGACAGCTGCCCCCAACACCCGCACCCCTGCCCGGAACTTTCACCACCCTCCCCCTGCACCCCTACCTTGTTAATTTCTGTAAGTTACCATTTAAGTACTGTGCGATTTCTGCTGAATTTTGTCTGTCTTCCCCGTTAGAACGGAGCTTTCTAGTGTAGAGACACTGATTTCTCCCACGCTGTTCCCCAGTGCCTACAATAATGGTCATTGCATTGTGGGAATTCAATGATTAATTCTTTAATGTGTATACAACTAAACAATTCAGACATGAGTAAAATGTTACTTAGTGAAGGCAACTTACTTAAAAGTGGAGTTGTGTGAGATGGGAGGAAATAAAGGTGACTAAATGCCTCCTTTGTTATTTTGTCTTTAAAAAGATGTCTGGGTCCCACTCTAGCCTCTCCACGGGTGGCTGGATCTAGGCTATGACCATTCCGACCGGGCGGATGTTGCCCAAGCCGGAGGGGACACGGCCAGCTGAGGAGGAAAGGGGATCTTGGGTCACCCCTCGGTCAAGGCAGAGGCTGTCCCCTGAAAGCCCGGATGTCCTGTCCTCCGAGCTACTGCCCCCCAGCCTCCACCTTGCTCGTTACCTCTGTCTCCTTTCCTGCATCCCTGGGGACGCACACTTCAGCCCAGCCCGAGTTCACCGCCTGTTGCTCCACTGACAGAACAGCTGCCAAGGGGGTCACGAAGGGTGCAGAGCTATGCCCCGAGATCTTGAGATCTCAAACCGAGGGAACCTCTCAGGAGGCCTTGTGCAGGTGGGGCCCAGATGCTGGCTCCTCGCTCCCAGTGGCGACCCCCGGGCGACTCGCTCAACCTTCCTGACTCTCTGAGTTTCCTCGGGTATTAGTAGAGATGGTAAGTGACTCATCTCCTCGTGTGGCTCCTCCTAACTCCGCAGGGCTCTGTAACAAGAAGGTGGAGGCCACGGTGCACGCACCCCTTCAGTCTCTTCTGCTGTCACCCAGGCCCTCTTCAGATAACCACGTCTGTTCCCTTTTCCAGGAACAACCACTCTGTCTTGGCTCTCAACCTTATTCCAGACCTCTGTGAATTACTCCCCAGCCCCCGCGCTCTTAGTTTCTTTAGTTTAAAGACGGGCTTCTCTTCTTCCTTATTCTAAAAACAACCTTCCTGATAATGATGACGACTGTAAAGGTTGGTATTTATTGAAATCCGTAAGGTCACGAACTACCAGGGAAGGGAGAACCAAGATTTCCTCTGGTCTCTGTCGTGCAGGGACAAGTCCTCAGCATCTACTCAGACCTGCCCGAAGGTCGCTGTCTTGCTTCCTCCCAAGATGCAAGAAAATGTTGAATCACCAAGGCGAACCATCAACTTCATCTGCTGCCTTTCACAAGGCACCTAAATCCCCTCTGCTTAAACTTCAGAAACCACCTACAGGTTGCCCTGGCTCCATGTTTCCAAGCCCAGAGGTCTCTTCTCATTTTCGCCCCACTCTGGCACAGGATGGGTGCCCGTCGCCCCCAGCCCTCTCCCCCGTGCCATGGCTGCCCTGGCCACAGCTCCATCCTCCTTCCCAGGGACAGGCTCCTCCCGAGATCGGCCCCAGCCATCCCTAGTGTCCACCATCCTCATCTTGCACACTCGTATGCACCCTGATAAGCTGTCTTCACCACGCAGACCACTGCTAAATGGCCTTTTCACGCTCTCTCCACCCTTTTGGGCACATGTGACATTTCCGGCTGCTGGTGGGCTTCCTCCTTTCTGTCCCCAGCATCTTACACCTCAGTGTGCCGTGGTTGGGCCCGTCACCTTCCTCCCGAGCCCAGTCTACTCCTGCCGACTGAGCGACCCCTCCCGGGTCACACCATTCCCAGCCCTCCCCACCTTCTTGTCTTCTATGTTGAATCCACTGAAAAGTGTCAGCCATCTCTTTCCTCTATTCCCGTTGCCTCAATTTACCCTTCCTAACTTGCACTCTGAGCTTAGCCAGCCCACTGAGAATTGCTGCCCTTCTCATGGGCAACCTGGGCTTTCCCTTTGAAGCCTCTTCCCAGATCACATTCCCGGAGCCCAAAGCTGAGGAGACATCACTTCTAGAGTAAAACTTCCACACTGGCCTGTTTCTGGAAAAGTCCAGTCGGAATTCTTGATAATTTGTCCCTGTCATATCTTCCCAGTCTTATTACCTCCTGTCCCTTTCCCATGCTCTTCCCCTGCGGAATTACTCACCACCAGAAATTTCTAGTTTTGAGATTTTTTGCTTCTGTTTTCTCCAGTTAGATCTGTCTTCAAATGTCTACTTCCCACAAGATTCAGCCCACCTTCCCTAATCACCCCAGCGAGCCCAAGAATAGAAATTCATCTGTCCCTCAAGGCCAGTGGGCCATTTATTCTTTTTTGTTTTGTCTTCTGAGACAGGGTCTCACTATGTACTTCAGGCAGGCCTTGAACTCATTATGTAGCCCAGGTTGGCCTCGAACTCGCAGCAATCCTCCTGCCTCAGCCTCCTGCCCAGGTTGGCCTCGAACTCGTAGCAATCCTCCTGCCTCAGCCTCCTAAGTGCTGGGATCACAGGCATAGACCATCATGCTCCGCCTTGGGCCATTTATTCTTTCACTCAAAAAATAAGGTACCTGCCAACTGCTACATCGCAGCTGCAGGTTATATAGTAGGGAGTGCAGCACACATGCTAGCGTCATATTTTTGACAGGGACATACCTTTGTTTCTCTGTTCTATGATCATCAAGGACAAAACCACTAATTCTGCATCTCCGACCTTTGGCATAGACTCATTGGGTGCTGGATGAGCATTTGTTAAGAGAACGAAGAGGGATAAACCCTGGCTCTGTGGCTACTCTGAGGAAGGAGGGGGCAGAAGCTCCTAGTAGGGGCTGATGCTCCAGCATGTCCCAGCAGAAGGACCTCGGAGGCTCCTGTCGCAACCAGGCTGCCCCCCCGCCCTGACTCTGCAGGAGTCCCAGGAGTCTGAACATCCCAGCCACAGCGAGAACAGGAGGTCGGAGACCTTGTGAAACTCTGCTAATTCCCTGGCTCCAACTGCAGTCTGGAACACCTCGCCCTGGCGCTGCAGCACTGCTGGAGGGCTAGTTTTTAAGGCCCTGTCCTCCCTTCGGCCTTTCCAATGGGAACACACTTCCATTTGCAGGGAGACCGGCCTCAGGTACTCAAGCAGCTTCACTTTTCACAAATACAAGCTAGGGACGTGTCTCCCTGCTGCGCTGGGCCTGGCCAGGTGGTGGAGAGTGGGAAGCGGTCACCAGGGCTGGTTCTTGATAAAGCAGAAGTGAGGCTGGGTGGGGCGGTGGTGTCATCTGGCCACCATGTATGATGGTAGGCTCCCGGAGCCCCAGACACATGCTGCCACCCCCACTGCCGGGAAACAGTCCCTGCTCCCAGGAACAGGAAAATGGGGTATGAAATCAAGAATTTGGGGAGTGTTATTGATGTTGAGGGCCAACCTGAACTCACCATGTAGCCCAGGCTGGCCTTGGATTCCTGGCAGGGCAATGCTCCTGCCTCGGCCTCCTGCATGCTGGGATTACAGGTGTGCACCACCATGCCTAGTAGAAGTCAAGAAACCTTATCCTAACCAAAGTTGTGCTTTATTTTCAAGTACGAGTCCAGCTTTGGGGAGAACAACAGGATGTCCTTGGAGACTCTGAATAAACTGGGCTTCACAGAACTACCTCAAAAGTCTCGAATTCTGAGACGTTCAAAATCTCCTGTTTTGGTCAATGGGAGAAAGTTCTCGCCTCTCTCGTCCTGAGCATGGCATACCAAGCTTACCTTTCGCAAAAAAACTTTAACTTTGTTTTTGTTTGTTTAGAGGCCTGAAGTGTATACATTTTCGGATTAGAGCATTCGGGTTAATTTTAAGGGTTCGAGTAGCCGATGGCCAGGGTGCTGGGCAGCGGGCCCTGCCGTGACCTCGCATGAGCCCCTAACTACAGTGGCCCTCTTGACTCTTCCTCGGTGGAATCACCATATAACTTTCAGCACGCCTGCCAGCCCTCAGTCTGCAGTTCCCACTCACACGCATCAGACACACAGCACAACACCCCAAGATCACAGCTGCAAACTGCAAAAAACGAACAACGACAACAACACAACAAAAGAAAAAAGAGAAAAAAGAAGTTGAAAATCACAGAATTTCTGAGTTGGAAGGAACTCTATAGGTAAAGTTAATTACAAATTTGTGGACATTTTAAATACATTTTACCACAATTACAAATTGAGAAAACATACAATCAACACTTAAATTACCTGTTTCAATGGGCCTCTGACAGCATGGAAAACCAAAATTCAGAGACAAAGAAAAACCTTTATGTTAGGCAAAGATTTCCACTGTTGTCATTAAAGCTGAGACTGAATGCCCGAAGTGCTTATTCTTAGTGAATCCAGGCAGCCCCTGCCCTGTGTGGCTAAGTCCTCATAATACAGAACAGTCTGTTCTGGGATATGTCAGAAAAGGGGAGAGGGTGGAGAAAAACAGATGAGCAAAGATTTAATGATACATTTTAATAAAAACATTGTGACAGGGTCTCACTATGTAGTCCAGGCTGGCCTAGAACTCATGATCCTCCTGCCTCAGCCTTCCACATGCTGGGATGGCAGGGTGCACCATCATGCCTGGCAATCAAAAATGATTTTGAAAATCATTATAAATAATTTTTAAAAACTAGAGAGACTAAAACGCATGTAAGCATGATTGCAGTATGCTCAAAATAAAAATTTTAGGTCTCTGACTGTTCTTTGAAAACAGAAATTATTAAGATACCGTTCTAAAATTCTTCTTGAGTGGTGATAAAGCACAGTGTTTCTGCCCCAAATTTAGGCTGTGATAATTAAGACTGTCTGACTCTGTGGTCCCTTCACTTATTTGGGATTAAATATCATTGATTTCCTTCTTCTTAGAAGCACATCATTGCCCTCATGATATAGCCTGCATCCTTAGAAAACCCATTCTGCTGCCCTCATGGAAGCCAGGGGCCACAGAAGAACTTGGGCTTTACGGACCGCAGCAGGGAGCTCGGCCGCCCTGGGCAGGGATGACGGGCTGTCCCTTCCCTCGGGAGGAAAGTACACCAGACGCAGCGGAGCACCCTGCTACGGTCATTTCCTGTGGAAAACCCCTGCTACCCTAGAACTACTAGTGAGTAGAACTGGGAAATTTTCTGTCTGATTTCTTCTTGCCACTTTATTGGTCACCTTACACCCCCAGACACAAATACAGCAAGAGAGAAGACAGAAGCTACGTGTCAGACTGAGGTTAACCAGAATACTGCGCTGTCTGCCTGTGATGATGTGGACCAGCAAGAGGGAAACACCCGCCTTTCTACCGTTGCTAGGGCAACGTCAGCCAAGCATCTGAAGCCCGGAGGACTTTGAACCTTCTCAGAAAACCCTTTCAGGTCCCAACTTTCCACTGCTCAGCCTGGACAGAGAAGTCAGAGATCAGTCATGCACTTCCACCTCTGGATGAAATGTTCTGCAGCGTGCTGCTTTCTATGCTTTCTGAGTTTGTCAGAAAATTGTAACTGTCCTATAATCTAGTGTTGATTAGCCCTTGTTATAAGGTCATTAAAAAAAAGAAAGAAAGAAAGAAGGAAGGAGGGAGAGGTGGGAGGAGGACTTGCTAATTACGAAGCATCTTCCCAAGAGCTAGGGTCCCACCCTGTGACCCTGTCCTGCCCCGAGGCGGCCCCGACTCTCCTGGGCTTCGCGCACCCCTTACTCATCCCCTGTGACAGACCAGCCTGTCCTTCCTGAGAACCGTTCATGTATGTGAGGTCACTCGGACGACCCTCAGCCTCGGGGACGACTCCACACTGGAACAGTAAATTCTTTCATGATCCTGCTCCGAGCTCACTCAAGCTGGTTTCCCTTCCATCCACTGAAGGCCAGACAGCGTGTGTGACCCCCGCTGTGATCCTCCGGCAGAGTGGGAACCAGATCTCCGCCTCCGCGACCTTACACACCACACCTGTGTCGGGCGGGCTTCCTGGCCCCGCAGTCCAGGTCTAACTGAACTCCTGGCTCTTGGTGTGGGTGTGGCTGCTAAATCCTATCTCTCCCACCTTGTCCCGTGGTGATTTGTTCTCGGGATGTGTGTATCTCTTTTAAGCATTGCTGCTTAAGGATCTGGCACCTTGCCCCAACTTCTCAAGAGTAACGTGAATTTAAATTACTTGTTATCTATCACTTCGCGTCACTTGGGAATTTGCCAAGAACCTTAAAGGGCTCCAGGTAGGACAGAGCCAATGTCCTCAAAGGGTGGGGAGAGCTTCCTGGGGCTCCTCCCCCGCTCATGACTCCTGCACAGGAAGTGACGTGGGGAGGTGGGTTCCGGGACATCTGGTCTCATCATGGTGCCTGGGGTGCATTTGGCCTGCCTCAGTCCCCCGACACACACACATGTATACACACGTGTGCACACACACGCATACATGTGTCCCCACTGTCCCCAGTGATTCCAGGGAACACTTAACACCATGTCACAGGCATCTTTGCTGCTCCATGTGACCTGGGGACAGAGAGAGGAACAGCCCTGGATGTGTCCGCAGAGCCTAGCGCCAGGCCTGGCAGGCATGAGGGACTGAGGAGGCAGGAGGGAGGAAGAGACCAGCGTCTAGACCCTCGGGCTCCCAGGTCCAAGTTGCAGAGTGAGCTTTAAATCACGGCTCCGTTGATCCCTACGGTTTTTATAACTGTATTTTGAAAAGCAGCACAACAGCCTGATTTTCTAATGATTTATATTTTACTATATGTGCTGCTGAAGAGAGCACTCTAATGACTTATGAATGTCTAATCTCATGTATATGAAAGATTATGTGAGACTGGCAAAGGCTGCTACTCAAAAAATAAAATTCAATCAAGAGAGGGGGAAATTTCCTAAAATTTAATAACACCACAAAACTGTAGCCTAACTCTATAGCCTCGTGGTGACATAACTACATAGCAGGAAAAATTAAATCCAAGGGACACTGCTCTGACTGAGCACCCTGAGGTTGTATCTGGCCAGAGAATAGCAGAGAAACTTTGAACTCCATTTGATAAGTTTGTAGTGAATGCCAATAGTTGTAAGGAAATTCTCAGACTATATTATTTCTCTCCAAACTGATTGTCTGAGTATATTCCAGGATGGAGAAATAAGTAACTAGATGGAGGGCGTGGTTTCTGGAGAAAGGAGACATAACTGGAAGACGGGAGAGGCAAGCAAGAAGCCTGTGGGTTGGACTGGAATTAGAGCTTCGAATGGACAATCTGCTCTCAAGGCTTTCTATAAATCCACTTTCTTGCTGTAGTGAGAATAGCGAAGAACTTGCTCTGTCAAAAGGAAACAGGGCATCTCGGAGAGATGGATGAATCCGGGCCAAGGCAGCAAGGGTTTGTGTGAGTCTGGGACGCCTCGTGGTTTCAGAAATAAGAACACAGTGAGAGCTGGCTGGGACCGTGTCACAGGGACGCGGCAGCATGTGTGGGAGACGCCCCTGGCCAGGACCAAGGCCATCCAGGCATCACGAATAATGATGGAACAGCTGCAGCCAGCGACAGTGGAAGGTCCATGGCTTCTTTTACCTGATATGCCTGGAACTGGCAATGTTTCAGATTTCAAAGTTCCCTGGACTTTGGAATGTTTGCGTTAGACTTCACCAGTTGACCATCCTTATCCAAAAATCTTAAATCTCAAATACTCAGAAATCTGAAAGCCAAGCCAGGCATGGTGGCACACACTTGAGTTCAAGGCCAGGCTGGGCTACAAAGTGAGACCCTGTCTCAAAACAAACAAACAAACAAAAAAGAAATCTGAAACCTATGACATTCTTTTTGTTTCAGCTTTCGGAGTATTTTAGATTTTGGATTTTTAGGTTAGGGATGCTCAATCTATATTTAGAAAAGTTTTACAGGAGTGTGATAAAAACTATTTTTTTAAAAAAAGAAAGAAAAATGCCAGTAAGTATGACAGAAATAGAAAATCACAAATTTATTATCAATATAGTGATTGATTCAGAAAGGAACTCCAGGGTGGGACAGGCCCCGTGAGAAGGACGCTGAGGATGAGGGGTACACCAGTGGAGGTGCAGGACACGGATGCTGAAGGCACAGGTGACGGGTGACCTGCGGACACACAGGGGTGGCGAGGAGTGCAAGGTCCAGGGTGACACCAGGAGTTTTTCTGAGAAGGGGAAGCTACTGAAGGAGTTCACAGGCCATGAAGACCAGGACTCCACTGGGATCATTAGATGTCCCGTGATAATGTCCACCAAGTAGCGGAGCCTGCAGGCTTGGCGTCACAGTGGAAGTCTGGGCTGGAGAGACTCGAGGACACACATGTGCACACAAACACATGTACACACTTGTATGTATGCAGACACGCACACACACACGTACATGCACATATGTATACACACAGACACACAGACATGTACGCACACATGCACACACAAAGCCACGAAAGGGAGGGGATGAAGAAAGAGAAGCTGTTTCTGGTCAAGTTGCTCTTCCAGCCTGTTCTTATGCTAATGCCTGAGGTAGTAAGATCTCCCTGCAGAACTGTGAAAAGATCACACAGCACCCGACCCACAGTGAGGATCTGGGGAAGGATGGGCTAATCAGGTATTTCTGACTACAGAAAGTAGTAGCTGAGCCCAAAGAAAGAAGAAGAATCCCGTTCAGTTCAGCAGGTGTTTGTCATGCATCTCCCCGCAGCAGGTGGGTGATGAAGAGTAAGACCCCAAAGTCCGGGGAGAGAAGATGGCATCTGAGCGAGGGACAGCGAGATGACGTCACGGCGGCAGAGACCTGCAGGGCACCATGGGCCTGCTAAGCAGATGCCATGCGGTCGCCCTGTTGGAGGGCAAACAGGCCATCAGGACAGACTCCGAAAAGCGTCATACGATACACATGGAGTAAATGATGACAGCGTTGGAAACAAAGTCAGAAGAAGCCCGCAGCTCAGGAACGTGAAGAACAGTTATAGGCAAGCGTGGTGATGTCAACGGGCACCTCACACCCGCGGGTCCTAGCATCTCACAGACCTTGGCTTAAGGGTGCAGTCAGTATCAAACAGTGTCACTGAGGTGACATCACCAAGGTGGGCTTCCAGGAATACCCTGGACAGTTACGGGAAAGGAGGCAGCTGCGGGGCTGGAAGAGTCTGCACAACTGCAGCAGTGATGAGATACCACGCAGTCTGCATGAAGGTGAGGGGGATGCACAAACCCCACAGCCGAGCACTTGCCGCGGGCCAGCACTGCTCCTTACAGCCCTCACCTCTTCATCTTCCAGCGACACTATGAGGCAGGTGCCGTCTGATGAGTTTTACAGAACGATGGAGATGTTAACCTGCGTTAACCAAGGTTGCACAGCTAATAAGAGCAAGAGCTGGATTTGAACCCAGGGGGAGTCTGTTGTTAATTACCTGGCAGCAACACTTCCTCTGAGGTCTACGGGTGCGAAAGCATGAGCAAAATTCAGTAAGTGAAAAGATGAACAGAGTGTGTGTGTGTATAAACGTGTGTGCTTCAAGGCTGTGTTCATATGCACCGGGACGCATAAACCCACATGTGCCTACAGGCACACATGCACACACCTAACCTTGTAAGCCCATCGGCTATTTCTAGAAGCCAACCCCAGAAACTGCTAACAGTGTTTCTCCAGAAAGACAGGGGTCTCGGACAGAGAGGAAACCTATTTTTCACTACATGTCTTTGCATCACTTGAAGTTTTGTTAAATGCAGTTAATAAATTTTACAAACTAGTCCTTATTATTTCTTTTTGAAGTGACCCATTGGGAATGGTACTTGCAGCTTTCTGCACTGAACATTCATTCATTCCACAAAGAATTGCCGGCCCCCTTCACATACTCGCTAGTAGTCTACGGGCTAGAAAGGCAGCAGTAAACAACACAGACAAAATTCCTTCCCTGTGGTACGAATGATGCTACCACAGGCGTTCGTTAAGAATCTAATTGTCGGGGCCAGGGATTTAGCTCAGTGGTTAGAGTGCTTGCGTTGCAAGCACAAGGCCCTGAATTCGATCCCCAGCACCTCCCCCCCAAAAAGAATCTAATCGTCCTGAATGAGTGAGCATTCACTGCTACTGAGGTGCCTGCGATTCAGCTAAGTGGATTCGGCCAAGGGCTCTTATGTAAATTACTTCATTTATCCTTACCTGGTTGCTGCAAGGTAGATGTTTTTATTTTCACCTTAAAAACAAGGAAAATAAAGTTTGACAAGATGAAGCGACTTGCTGATGATCACTCCCTCCCACACACTCAAATGACATCTATGTTCTGCTTCAGTTCTGCCTCCTGCTCTTCAGCAGCTGCAGGTGAGTAGTCCGATGTGGTCCCAGATCCTGCAGAGGCCTGGTGGTCACATTTAGTGACACATGAGCACAGCACCTCATCGCAAGCACATTTGTTATCTTCTCTTAATCTGACTGTTGCTCATCGGTCAATAGACAAGGTGTGAGCTCTGTTTTCTCAACGAAATCTTGTAGTATACGTAGGAAATGGCTCGAGCAGGCTCTGAAGAGTCAATGGTTAAACTTTCAGGAATTTTGCAAGCCAGGTGACTCCACATTAGTAGCTTGGATGTGACAAGGTCAGGGAAACTGGCTGAGGCTACAAATCAGGGTTTTTCAGTTTGTGTGTGCATCTCCAGAGAAGCTAGATGTCCAACATTTGGTACTACATCCATCATTACTCAATGAGAAAATACCATAAGTGTTTCTCTGTCTTAAAGTATTCAAAGCAGTGGCAACACTGCAAATCTCTTCAACTTGAAAGGTTTTCTATCACTTCCTAAATACATAAAGATGATTCTCAGGGGAATCCCACAGACATGAGTACATTGTGGGGCTGACATGGGACGGCCCCACACCCTCGGGGCTACTGGTCTACCTCAGCAGCATTACACACTTGGAGTGGGTTGCACAGCGCCTCCCAGAACTCACGCCCACTCAGAAGGACACTCAGAACTCAATCTGATTTGGATATGGAATCTCTGTGGATGGAATTACTCAAGATGAGGTCATCCTGAGTTAGGAAGGGCTCTAGCGACACTGTCTGGTGTCTTCATAAGAGAAAGGAGAGAGAGAGGTGTGGATGCAGAGAGAGAGAGAGAAGACAGCTATGAAGACAGAGGCAGACACGGAGTGATACGGCCAAGTGCCTAAGAACACAAGGGTCATGGCAACCATGTGAACCTAGACAGAGCGAAGAGGGATCCTCCCTGAGTCTCCAGAGGGAGCAGGGCCCTGCTGATGGCTTGACTGTGGATGCTGAGCCTCCAGTGCCCGCACATTCTGCTGCCATAAATGACGTCGTTGTGGTAATTTGCTACAGCGTCCCTGGGCCACGGATAGGATACTCGTGCAGACCGGTGTATGCATGCAATTTAGGAACTATGCAAGAGTTTCATAAATTCTTTCTGGCCCACCAAGACTTTCCTAAGAGCCTGTGTTACTTCTAAAAGCAAGCTTTTGGCATCACACCTGACTTCTGTCTCCCACCTGCTCACCCAGCTAGAAGGAAGGACATGGTATCAACAGTCCTTTAGTGAGGTTGTGCTGAAAATAAACCAGTGAACCGGTGAAACTTTTGTGTGGTTTCATGAATCTGTAAATTCATCAACAAAGCTGCGTCTCAATGTTGGTATTAGTGTATCTGGATACATGAAAGTAGAAGCAGCTACCATTTCTAAGGGCTCACCATGTGCCTTGAACTGAACAACTCACTTTGCACACGCACCCTAGGAAGCAGTGCTGTGTGTACCGGCTTTGCAGATGGGGTTGTTGAGGCCCAGCCAAATTATTTAATTGCTAATGACCAGCAAGACTAGGAAGCAATGCTATGTCCAGGCAGGACCAGGTGACTGCAGAAGCAATGCTTTAAACCCTGAAGTGTGGTCCACAAGCCACCCTGGGGTAGGAGTACAGACTGAGACCTACTGCTGTGCTACCAGGGTCCTCGCACCCCAGGACTTCAACCAGACACCTGCTGCCACTCCCATGTCTGTAGCCAGCCTCTGATTCTCCATGTCTTTGCGCTACCTCCTGGGAAGTTCCCTCCCTCCCACAGTATACAAACTTGCTTTTAACTCACTGAGTTAAATCATTTCAATGGTAGTATGTTTCATTTTAAAAACTCTACTTGGTTTTCTTTTTATTCTTCCTGGCCTATTTTCAATTCTACATTTTATTTCTCTAGCAAGAAAACTTCTTTTGTCTTCATGTAGCAAACAACCAAAGGCTCTGTTATCTGGAGATGCTGGGGGGCACATTTCTGCTCTCCTTAATTGGCAGAGCACAGTGGCTTGCTGACCTACACGGCCTACTGGGGGTCAGGCGCTCGCGTTTGTGTGAACTGTGCCTTTCTGTCCTCCTGGCTGGAAGGCGCCACAGTCTGGACCACTTTCTAGGAATCTCTAGACTTGGGTTTCCTAGACTACTGAGGGAGTACAAATTGAACTCCAGGTCTGTAAACCTGGAAGAGCTCGGCCTGATTCTCAAGAGCAGGATCACTTCTGTGACTTCCCAGAGCACGAACTGTGATCTTGCTCTGTGCGGGGGTGACGACGAGTAGGAGCTGCCACCCTATGACAGGTGATCTGAGTAGGGGACTGTGGTTCCAAGGCCTTGGACTGCAGTGCCCAAGGCCACATCTCCTGTCCCGGAGAAGTTGTCAAAAACCAAGGGAAAAAACCAAGCCTCTCATGGACGGGTCCGCAAGTGTTTCCAGGGTGCCTGTGGCCCCAGAGTCCAGCTCTATCCTATTGTGTTTCTCAAATTCTCCCTTTTATTTTGCAGCGCTGAGGACGGAACCCAGAGCTCACGTGTGCCGCGGAAGCACTCCACCACCAAGTCACACCCCAGCTCCAAATCTCTGTTTGCCTTCTGGTACCTGAGTACTTTCACCTTTCTTCTAAGTGCCACTGTACCGCAGACAAAAGGCTCGCCCCAGTTTTGATCCAGGTGCTGTGTTTTTGTTGCCGGTGTTTGGCAGTGGTGGGATTATCTACTCTGGCACAAGTTGTGGAGATATTGCAAGAGGAGACTATATACAGTACAATTTGGGATCACGCAGCACCGTCTCCCACAGATCCCTCGGAGAAAGCAGGGTATGTAGTGCTCAGTCTTTGCCATCTCTTACCTTCAACTAAAACTGGCTACAGGCTGGAGCTACTCAGCAAACCAGCCTCACATTTCCTTCAGTCCAGTAAGGTGGGCGTGTCCACCGATCTAGTTTAATTCATGGGCAAATAACGCTGAAGTGTCCCTCGCTTGATTCAGCTGAGGCTTCATAAAAAGAGGCTGAGATAAATAATTGAGAATTCTTCTTTTTTCTTAGTATTAGGGTATAAGCAGTTTTCTACACCAGAATCCTCATAATCACTATTTTAAAAAAACACAATGGCAAAACATTCTGTTCCATGGCTGCACTAGGATTGGTCTGCCCGATCATCTGTTGTTATGTCCTGCCCTTCTATAGTAAGAGAAGTCCTTAGAATTACCTAGCTGCTGTGTGTGACTCAGCCTGTGTACTGCAGGTCGCAGGTGTCCCTGTGGTTAGAATATTTTTGGATGATTCTGTTGCAAACTCATGATTCAGAACCACAGATTTAAAGAGCCCCTGCGCGTAGGGACAGGTTCTCTATATCATGATAATTAATTACATTCCGAGATGGTTAAAAGCCTGGTCTCTTACATTACACCACAGCCTGGGCTGGCACCTCGGGCTTTGTCTCCAGGGCTGTGGGACCTTGGGAGGGGCATTTCCTCCCTTATGAAATGCAGGTCCTAGATCCTAGCTCAGTGGGTCGTTGTGATGCTTAACCCCAACCCTAACCCCAACCCTAAGCACGGCAAAGCACTCTTATAATCACTATGCTGAGGGGACAGGGAACTAGGTGACAAGTGTCTTGCAGCCCACTTTGGGGGACGTAGGCAGGGAAGGCAGTGACCTGGGAGCCACTCGAAGGGCTAGGGGGAGCCTGAGGCTGTGAGGAAGCTTGTGGTACCTGGTCCACGCCTGAGGGTAGAGGCAGACACTGCAGTTCCCCAGAGTTCACTCTGCCTGACTGAGGAGAGTGACCAGTGTATGACACCCGCACTGCTGAATGGGATGGGGGGTCACAGAGCCTCCGCTGGAGACCACAGGTTCAGGGTCAGCTAGCCTGTGCTCAGACTGAGCAACGACACCAGGGGCAACACAGATCCAGGGAAATGCAGGGGAAGGAAAACTGATGGCCAAGCCGGCAAGTCACCAAACCACCAAGCTGGCACTGACAAGAGCAGCTAAGGACTCATGAATTTGAGAAGGCTATGGCTCGCCCCATTTCTTGGTTTTTGGTGGTTGTTTTTTTTTTGTTTTTTTTTTTTTTGGTGCCAGGGATCAAACTCTGGGCTTTGTGCTTGCAAAGCAAACACTCTAACCACTGAGCTAAATCCCCAACTCCTCTCCCCACTTCTGAGGATTAATATCCACTGCTCTGAACAGTTTTTTGACTTTGCTTCCAAAGGCTGTTTTATAAACATTCTACAAAGTAACATTTTGTTCTAGGAGCCCACTGGAAAACTTAAAAAGAAAATTATGCAGAAGTCTACATTGGCTCGGGGAGGGTGGGGGGAGCTCTGCCTGGTGGCCCGGAGCAGAGGCCTACACAGAACCTGGCCTGCTAATGAGGGTCCCTCCTTCCAGCCCGGCTCAGTCAGGATGGGGGAGGTGGGGAGGCTGGGTCCCCCTCTCTGGCCACCAGTGCTGTTTCCCTTCTCTTTCACCGACTGGCTTTCCTGACACGTCTTGAGCAACCTGAAACACTCCAACTCACGTAAAATAGATTTTAAAAAATGCAAAAATACACATGGAAGATTTTAAAAATGCAAAAAGTAAAAGGGGGATATTTTAAGAAGACATCAGAGCCCAGAGTTTTAATTAGTTGCTGTCAGAAAGCCAAAGTGATATGTACCCTGCAGCATGCATTCCTAACTGTGCTGAAAATCCTATCAAGAGGTGCATGGCTTTCCAGAACAACACACACACCGAGTCCAGAGAATCACGTAAGAATCCAAAGCTCTGGGTGAGAGCTGAGTCCACAGGCAAGGGGTCTAGGACGCGACCACAAAGCCCTGCTCCACATGGCAGCGGGTCCACGTGCGCCCCCAAGCCTGGCTGCTCCCTCTTCGAGCTCCTGGTGGACGGCAGAGGAGTCCAATCATTCAGTGTCATCAATGAGGCTCTGCTGCCAGCCCATTGATTACTGGGGATCTTCCCCCGGGGTTATCAGTAGCTGAGTCAGACTACATTATTCCAAATGAGTACCCGGATGCAGCTTCTGCACGGGAAGCCTGAGCCAGACCAGTGCACGCACAGGCATGGCCGGTCACGCAGGGATCTGCGAGCGACAGCCTCCGGCCTCCCCCGACCTGGACAGAAACTTAACATTCGGGATTCTTAAGTGAGAGGTGCTGAGAGGGCAAACCTTCCTTTTAATCATTGTTTGGGGTGGTGGCAAGCACTTCATGTAAGCCTTTCTCTAGGTGTAAACATTGCAGACAGCTTTCAGAGAACATTTGATTACAAGTAGTTACACTTGTATCAGTTTTGTTTCAAGTCCCTTGCTTTTGATATTTACAATTAAAGAGAAAACAACAACACTAACAGTGAACTCTGGCATTTTAGAAACAAAGTGGCCGGGGGCGATTTGTGTTCCGCAGAGTGGGCAGAGGGTGTCCAGCAGCACCATGGACGGAGGGTCCGAGGGATGAAGGGACAATGTCCCCGAAGCCCCTGAGGCCCAGTTCTGGCCTCCTCTGCGTGGTAAAGAGGGAGACAGGAAGATGGAAAGTCTTCTTGCCCAGCTTTTGGGACAGGAGGCAGGAGCCTCCCCCGGCACTCCCTGCTGAGTCACCGACAGGCAGGAACATGCTGGGCCTGGAGTTCTGCCCTTCTGCCCTCCTGCCAGCACCACAGAAACCAGAACCCGGCAGACACCAAGGGGGGACTTCCTAGGCCGGCACCAAAGGCCACTAAACGTTTAGCAAGAGGAAAACTTTCCTTAAAATAGGGCAACACTGAAGAGTCTTCCTGGACTTTTTCCTGAGTATTATTTTTTTGCTTGAAGAAGCAGCACAAACTCTGGGCTGTGGATGAACACATTTTCATTCACGCAGTCAAGAGGGATTGATAGGGTCAAAGTGAGGCCGGGTTAATCTTTAACAACCCCTCGTGTGACTCGAAAAGGAGCCACAATATATAATCAAAATGTTGAGCTGAAGCTGGCGTGGTCTTGGGAATCCCATATTTATGAATGCACACTTATGTAGTAAAAGTATAAAAGCAACCAAGCGTGCAATAGAGAACACTCTGGGCAGCAGATTCCCTACAGAAACAGCCTCTGTGATGGGGTGGGGTGCACTTCAGCGATACCCGTGTAAAGTGCAAAATGTCCACCTCTGTTCAATTAATATTGTGGTACCTGGTGTTCATTATATCAGCTTGTAAACTTTCCATATGCTTCAGCTATTTTATAATTTTAAGTATTTTAATAAAATAGAATGCAAGACATCGGGAAGCTAAGTGGGATTCTTTCTTCTCAGCTCCATGAAAAAGACACGTGGAACAGCGCTGGGGACAGCAGCCGGGGCTCCAGAAGTGACCTCGGCCCTGCGAGAGGTATGCACAACCCACCTGCACCCTGCTAGCCCGAGACAGGGCTCTGGGCTCTGGGCATGGGCACAACCCTGGTAGAAAATGCAGGAGCTGAGTCGGCCTTCAGTGATTTATGTGGACAACCAGTGAGAGTCCCCGCGGGGTCCTACGTCTACAGGTTCCACAAAGTATGCCTTAGGTTCTGCGGCCCCCCATCACCCACCAGCTCCCACGCCTTTGGGCTGGCTCCTGATCCTGGGCCGCTGCCTGCGTGACTGTGACTGTGCAGAGAGTGCGAGTCCTCCGGGTGCCTTTTGGGGCCAGCAGAGTGGGTAGGGAGACGGGGAGTGACGACAGAGAGGGGCTGCAGCCGAGGGAGACAGCACCCGCAGCACACTGTCTTCGAGCCTGCACAATGTGTTTAGTGAAGATGGAGCACGTGTAGGGATCAGAGCACATTTCTCTCTGGGACACGTAAATGCCCCTGAAACACTGCAGGCGAGTTTAGGGGAGGGCGTGAGTGTCTCAGGAACCCTTCTCCCCATGCAACGGCGTCCCCGGAGGACGCCCACTGTCCGTGCGCGGTGGACTGGACCCCGTGTCTACGCTCGCTTCTGTGATGCTTCCTAGCGGTCCTTAGAACTTCCATGTCAGGTATGCAATTGTCGTACGACAGGGAACATTTAAAATACACGATTTTTCCTTTTTTCTTTTTCCTTAATAATCACATAAACTAAGAGAATTTAGGAGCAATTATTTAGGCACCATGTACATCGACTTGAAACTAAGAAACACCTGCTAACACTAATCAGGAAAAGCACGTGCATTTATCAAATAACATACATACATGGACAATTCCATGAGAGCTATGTGATCTGACCTTGGAAAAGGATGCAACGAAGCAAGGCGGATTGATTTAGGGTTGTGTTTAAATCAGTGGTTCTTAAACTAAGGTGATCCCCGCCAGGGGGTGACTGACAATGTCTGGGGACACTTTTGCTCTTTGCTAGATATTCCATCACACACAAGACAGCCCCCACAACAAACAGTCCTGACGCCAACATCCACAGTGCCAGTTCGAGAAACCCTGACATGGCTCGCTCCAGCTCCCGCCACTGCAACAAGGACAAGTGCCAGCACGGAGGTCCTCCTCGTAGGAAAGATGCCGAGAACATCCCTTTCGGATGCCCAAAGTTAGAGGAAAAGAATTTAAAATCCCTCTATGAAATGAACGGTCACCCATGGGACTCCTTTAAGGGAAAGATTGTTACAGAGACCCTGGGGAAAAAAAACTCCGGGAAAAAATCCTTCATGATTCCTCTTTATTTCCCTCTCTCTCATCCCTCTGATTATTTCCCTCTCTCTCATCCCTCTGATGAACAGTTTCTAAAACAGAATTACTTCCATTAAGTGTAGAAACAACAGCTCCACTAAAACTGTCAGGGAATGACACCAGCCGGGAGGAGGAGGCCACTTCTCTCAGCCTGCACTGGGGAAACCTGCATTCCTTGTCTTCTGACTGGATAGCATTTTAACAGACATACACTTAACTAGCAAACAAGAATCAGTGGTGAGAGATGAAGCTCCAGCCAAGGTTCAATAATGACCAATCCTGCATGTTTATATTTGGACTTGCTTTTTTATTAGCGCTTTATAGATTTCCCACTAAGCACGCAGCGCCTTGATGTAGCTATGATTCAACAGGAACACCTAACGCCCATTAAACTGTTTCATTTCTAAATTATTTTTGGACTGTGAGGCACCGATATGTTTTTTGAGGAGGTGGAATGAAGATGGAGTTTAAACAGATGAAGATTTTTGTTAGTAAATACATTTACAACAATGACAACATCACATATTTGCTAGTATTGAGAACTTGTGCTGAGCCGCAGAGCCCTGCAGCAATCGATTTCTATTTTTTTCTTCCTTAGAGCTGGGGATGGAAGCCAGGACCTCCGGTGCGCCAGGCAATGGCTGCACGCTGGGCTGCACCCAGCCCCCTCCCAGATCAGTTCTTAGGTAGTTGTAATCAGCGGCAATGCTGAGGAGACATGACTTCCAATGACCTTGTTCACAACTCTACATAAATATTCACACGGTGCACGGACCTGATGCCCAGACTTGCCACTCTTTGTCCCCTGAGCCCCTCTCCCTTGTCTTCCAGAATTCTCTTTTCTGCACCTTATCTTACCATGGTCCTCAATATCCTGTCCCTGGTCCCCTTGTCCCCGCACCTCACTGCACACACTCTACATGAGAGGGTTCAGACCGACAGGCTTGTGAAGGACAAAAAGTCACAGTCCAAGTTGAAAGGCCAGTTAATTCCTCCCTGGGCCTCAGTTTCCTCACAAACACTGCACCTTCCACCTGTGGGGTTGTTATGAATATTAAAAGAGACAATGTGTGCATGATACTCGGCAATTCATTGACTCTTTGTGAGTACTAATTTCCTCCTTATTGGTGTCCTTCAGTCCTACCCCCGGTTCTAAAGGGTTGAAAGCCTTGACCCTGTTGTGATGTTAATTTTAGGTGTTGACTCAGCTGGATTGCAGGATACCTAGAGTGCTGGCAGAGCACCACTTCTGGGTGTGTGTGTGAGAGCGTTTCCAGGGGTGGAGGCCCAGAGAGAGCAACCAGGCAAAGAAACATCTTTCCTCTCCCTGCCTGAAGCCAGGTCACTTCTCCCAGAAGACAAGGCCAGAGCCCTGGGCTCTGCAGCCTTTGGATAGCAGGATGTACACCAGCAACCTCCCACAGCCACCCACCCATGGATTCACGAGCCTTTAGTTTTAGACTGAGAGTTACACCATTATCTTTAAGGTTCCGAAGCTTCCGAACTTGAAATGAGCCACGCTACCAGTATCTCTGGGTACAGCCTGCAGATAAGATAGCCTGTTATGGGATTTAGCCTCTATAATTATGCCAGCCAGCTCCTGCCATCCATCCATCCACCCATCCACCCATCCGTCCATCCATGCATTCATCCAACCATCCATTCATCCATCCATGCATTCTTGCATGCATGCATTCATCCAACCATCCATCTATTCATGCATTCATCTATTCATCCATCCCACCCATCCATCCATCCATCTACCCATTCCACTCATCCATCCATCCATCCAGCCATCCATTCAGCCATCCATCCATCTCTTATTGGTTCTGTTTCTGTGGACTAAAGACACTGGATATACCTGTCTAATTACCTTTAATAAGGAAAATGTTCTTAATTCCACAACTACAGCTAAAAGCCTTAAATGAAAATGTGGCTCATAGGACCCATATGACAGTTGCATTTCACTTGAAAGGAAAACAGTGACATCACAGTATTTTTTCTTCTGTTTTAGACCAAGTACAAAAATTAGAAAGGTGTGGGCCTAGAAGGAGTGTGAGGAAAGAGAAGAAATAACACAAGCCTCCCAAAACCAAAAAGCCGTTTCCTTCTATCAGTTTTGCTGAGGGCCAGACGTGCTAAGCACCAGCTTACAAAAACAAAGCGCCACAAAGACAGGAGCCCAAACTGCATTCCACCTCGGGGCTTTTTGGCCTTGCTGAATAAACAGAAATGTCTGTAAATGACTACACTGCGATGGTGGACTGGCTTAGCTGTGAAACCATTACCAAAAGCGGAAAGCAAAGCCTCAAGTAACTTAGGGAAAGCTATTCTCAGTCAAGTCAGCAAACAAAAAGGAACCTGAAGTGGCACAGGTGTGCTGAGCAGCTCAGCCCGAGAAGGCCCGACTTGGTGGCTGCACAACTGCTCACAGGCCGGGGATGCTCAGGTACCCACGGAATACCCGGACGCATCCCCAGTCAACCTTGAGGACCCTGCGGAGCGCACACTGTCGCTGCTTCCGCATCTTACCCATCAGGACACTGAGACTCAGAAGCCACAGAGCCCGTCGCACTGTCTGGATCTGAGTTCACAATCCTGAACAACACACGACATAATCCAAACACTCAGTCATCCGTCTTGTTCACTGATCTCTCTGGTGTCAAAAGCATTTGTTTCAAAGAGTTACTGAAGTTTGAGGGTTCATTGCTGAGGATAGCCATGAAATAGTAAGAGTTTCTTAGCTGATGTTGAAAACATTTGTACTCAATAGAAACGTAAACGGAGTTTTAAAAACCTGTCCCTTCTACTGCTAGGAGACAGGTTTCTATCTGAAAGTTTTAATGGTCCCGAAAACACTTCTACTTAGGAGCAAAGGCAAAGTATATTGTTCGAAGCAGCTCTGTGTTTCGGCGCCAAGGAAATCAAGTTTCGTGGGAGCCCCGCAGAAGGAGAGCGCAAACTTACTTTGACCTGCGGGTAGGACTTCTTGTTCTTCTCACTGGATGCACCCGGAAGCCCGCCGTGTGAGGGGCCTTCGCACACGTAACGGAAACGGAATCCTCTCTGCAAAGGTGAACACAGGGACATCAAGCGTGAGAAATACCCATCACAAGAGTGACAGTGACACACACATTTCTAATGTTTATCTGTGCTGGATGGAAACACAGGAAACTGTTGAAGAGGATCCTGGGAAGGAAAAGGGCTCTCTCAAGGTCACCAGGATGATGGCATGACCTGGGACTTGTGTGCTGGGAAGCCGGGCACCTGGGTGTAGCCGGCTCCTGCTGGCATCCATGCAGAGCAGGCTGCTGCCACGACGCTGACACCAGGGCTTTGGGGATGGAATCGGACTCCCTCATCTCACGTTGCTGCTGTGCTCTGAGCTTCACCACATCAGAGGGTCACGCTTCCTTGACTGTGACTTAGAGGCGTTTGTTCCGTATCCACGCTGAAGCCAGGCAGCTTGGGGTGGACTGCAGAGGCGTCCTGTTGGATCCACTGCACACCCCACGCTACCTCAGCACGGCTGGGCTCCTCTCCACAAGTCAGGGAGGACTTTAGTGCCATGATGACTGGAGCAAGGAACTCAAGCTTATACCAGCTGACATGAATGAATGAAAACCAGACAGTCCCTTTATACTGCCTGATCTAGGAATCTTACAGATGCGATTCATTGACAAAGAGGTTGCTGCAAGCCTCTGCCATGTGAACGACTATGGGCAGGTGGGCCTAGAAGCCCTGTCCTCTGACACACGAGGAGACCACTCCACACCATCCAGAAGGCCCACACTGTGAGATCTGGTTCTAACAGTTTATGTTCTATAAAGCTGGCTTAATTATAACTATGCAGCTTTCTATGCAAAGAATAAAGAAAAGACAACCATGCAAATGGACTGTCTAGTCATACTAAGGAAAGTTTCTTGTTTTTCCTGAAACATTTACCTTTATAATGATGTTGATCAGTGTGTGGCATTGTCAGTAGTTTGGAACTCTGCAGCCACTTAGCTGGATGGTTTTTAAGCTTTTCTATTTCACTCTCTGGTGAAAAGAGCGTGTTAGCATACTTTAAGAAGCATCCTCACCTTTCACTTATTTTTTATTTATTTATTTATTTTTTTACCTTTCACTTATTTTTACTGTGGGATAGTCTTTATAGAAACAGTGTCAGGCCACCAGGAGCTCCCATCCCCACCACTTGCTGGGCAGATTTCTACCACACATACAACCCACAGAGCCCAGTGAACATGAAGCCTTCATCGGCTCAGAGCTCACAGCCCCAGGTGAAATCTGCCCTCCTTGATTGTATGACATTTCATTTTGCCTGGTAGAATCATGCAGTTTGAGAGTGGCCCAGGTGCCTGGAACTCATCTGAACTTCCATGGAGCATGGAGAATTGTCCCTACTTTCTTAGGCTGCCCGATTTCCAAAGATGGCCCTACACTATATTTCACTAGAAGAGGAAGGGCTGCAGGACTCAGTCCATGCCCCGGCCTGGAAAGTTCCTCTGGGCCACTTGGCCGGCAGAGTGCACCCAAAGCACCAAGCAAGACCTCAAACCACTCTTGCTTCTGGCTCCTCTGAAGACCCCCAGGCTGGATACCCAGGGAGCCTTCAGAGATGAGGTTTTAAGGGTGATTCTTCTGTTCTGATTCTCACAGAATTCCAATTAAAAAAATAAGTTACCAATTCAGCCCTATGCCATTTTATGCAATGGCTTTTGGTTTTAAATAATTAAATGGAATTTCTAAAGGCATGAGAAACCAACAGCACATGCAGTAGCATCCAGAATTGGCTAACCACCGAGGTAGAGATTTACTTGACTGCTAATCAATTCAAACACAGCTTCAGTTTTAAAACAGGATTATCTAATTAACACTGAACCATTTGCAGCAGAACTGGGTATGCAAAGATCTGTAGACCATGCTGTGACTCATCCCCATCATAGCTCGGAAAACCTGGGCCAGAAAGGCCCCAAAGTAAGAACATTTTTCTATTTAAAAAAAAAAAAATGACTAAAGTGATTCATTATCTTTAATCATAAAATCCCTTTGAGGCACTTGGAAAAGTGCATACACGTACGCTTCTATATCTTCTTAAGAGTAGAGTCAAATAAACTCTAAATATGCATGACTTAACCGTGTGCTTGTAGTTTGGAAACAGCAGATACCACTCTGGGTTGCACAAGAGCATCTCAATTTCTATGCAAGCTAATTTTTAACCCGAAGATGGAAATTTAGAATTCTTTTTCAGGAAGATAAGATGTCTTCAAATGTACAGTCTTGACGCCTTTCTGAGTCTGACTTTCCAAGATTCAAGGCTCTTCGGTCCCCAGCCACTCATCTCGGTCACTCCATTTGCTCGAGGTGACTCACCAAGCCCAAGCGGGAAGCTCCTCGAATCCAGGTGGAGTCTGACTCCAGCACGGCCTCTGACTATCACCGAAGTCAGATGTCAAAGCAGCACCAGTAACCACTCACACTTAATGAACCAGGTTCTGAGTTCTGGAACCACATTAACCCTGCAGGGAAATCATGAATGCCAATCTTTCCTATGCCAGCTGGGCCCACGGTAAGGAACTCCATGTTAAAAGTCTTACTGTGGTGCTAGCCTCACAAGAATAGGGATTTGAAAAAGTAATGTGACGTGAGGACAAATTTGAGGTGATTAGTTCCATAAAACTACAAGTTAGGAAATTTTCTGGGAGGGCAGATCACCATGTAGAGTTTCAGGGGATGAAATGCACTGGGAGAGCGGGAGACTTTGTGTGAGAAATCACTGCTGCAGAGCTGGACGTGGAGGTAAACAGAGGAAAGCACTGTTGGCAGCCCAGGAGTCATGAAGTGATCCCCACAAGCAACTAGAACAGTGTCCAGCGTCCTACGTGGGGTTCTGTCCCCAGACAGATGCTGTCATCTAATTCAGCCCTGTGATGACTGTTCGGTCATCATTAAAGTGTTTGCTGGCCGCCTCCTAATGAAGGAGAAGTCCTTCGGGCAGACGGGACAGATTTCCTTCCTTCCCTTTCACAGCACCGGAGCCGTGCGATTTCCAACAAATGTTCGCACACTGAATTGGGACTTGGCTTAGAGGGGCCATTTCCTCCCTGAGCTTAGAAGAAGAGCTTGACAAGAGAAATCCCTTCTCTCCTGGCCCCAAGGGGTTGGGTCTAAAGATAACACCAGAGGGAAAAGAATTCTGGCATTTACCACCCAGCAGCACTTTTAGTGCCTTAGGTTACACGGTCCACAGACAGAGGTGAAAAGGTTGGAGCTGCTGCAGGAAGGAGGGCTGGGAAGGACTATGAGCTGTGTGGAGGTGTATTTCCTTATCAGTGAAAATGGGTGGAAAAAAACTATACCTTCCTGGGAAAGGCTGATAGCTACGCTGGTGGAGACAGAATACCAATGGTCTATAATTAACTGGAGTTTCACAGAACTAAACTGAGGTTCAAGAAAAATGACTACGAGAAAATGCAAAGCGGATGAGGAAAGTTGTTATATAATCTGGCAGGTTGTTGATCTTCCAGATAACCTACTTTCTCTATAAAATTTATTTACTATTTTTTAGTGCTTGAGGTCTTAACATTAGACATAGGAGTCTAACATTATTATATATAAGAAAAGTCCCACTCCCTTAATCTTCTTACCTGTTTAGGTTGCTCTAATATTTGAAGGTATGGACCATCTGCTAAAAACAAAAACAACAAACAGAAACCAAAAGACACCGTGAGGCTTCTCAAATTTGGTATAAAATGTAAAGCAAGTCAAAACTATGTTTTTAAATAGACGTTTCGAATCAATTCTGTAGCTCAAATTTCATGGGGTTTTAATTTCTCTTCCTGATTTGAAATATCCCATTTATCGCTCTTTTAACAATCGCTTTACAGTTTTAAAGGATGATAATAAATCCATGTTTGGGGACCAGCCCACCCAATAGTGGCCTCACGGCTGGCAAGGATTGTCACCTTTGCAATCTGGTCTCCACCAAAATATTTTTTAAACAACACAAATACCCGTTAAAAGCAGCAAGCAGTTCCCGGGCGTTATATGCTGTTGTTTGCCTTTACATCGTTAGATGCTGACTTTGGCTCCCCACAGGTGACATGCTTAAGGTGACACTCAGACACAGTGCAACTGGATGTGGCCAGCGCTTCAGGCACCTCCTTCCACCCTCACTGGCTTTCTGTTCTTCTCCCTCATCTGATGCCCCAAGTATCGGTACTGTCTTCAATCCCTAACACTAACTGGTTTGCTTCTCCTCTCCTGTTTAATTTGGTTGGCGAGACACAGTGAACTTTTCTTATTAGTCCACCGCTTTTGATGTTAATATAAAATTCCTGACTATTGAGCTCTCATAGGAACTCTGCTCAAAACAAACACCAAACAAACAAAAAACCAGTTGATGATAGGTACACACCAAGTAATTACTGTAAAAACATACAGAAGACTAGAGGCTGAATCCGCGTCCCACTGTATCTGACATCAAAATTGGAAGGACCATCAGAACTTCTGCTAGCATTAACATCTACCTGCTCGACCTGAGAAAATTCCTAAGCTCCACGGCTGGGTCTCAGGTCACCAGCACCACAGCTCAGGCTCTGTGGGGAAGGCTTACACAGCTGTGACTGGCTTCAGATGCTTGGTGCTGAAAGTATCTGGAGCAACGCGGCTGTGACTGTCTTTCAGACACATAGACAAACACATTAACGATAAACCTTCACTGAAATTCATAACAAACTAGAACTTAAGAGAAAATTGATGAATCAGGATAAGCCTAGGAAACTTTAGGAAACCAAATTCACTCAATTTACATGGAAGTCGGCTGAAAAATGACTGCATTTGAAATGAAATGCACATGAGAGAGGTGGAAGAGAGTCACTTGGCAGCGGGGTTAGGTGGGGAATTATCTCCCATCTATATGCAGGTCAGCCCCGAACATTTTAAACTACTTTTAGAGAAGTAGCTGCAATTTTAAAATTTTTTAAAAAATGGCTAGAATTTAATTTTAGCTAAGGAAATCAAACTGATTAAAAATAGAAATATTTTCACACCACTGTAGCCTTGTGATAATGTAACAAACGTAAAAACCTTTCTGCTGGGATATAAAAGAGCATATGGAGAAGATAAGTTCTGAGAAGCTTTGTGTGGGTAGGGTTCACGGAGCACATTTACATTAAACTTCAAGTCCCCCTTCAAGTCTCCCCTTCTTAACTCAGAAAACTACTTACAATTCTGTTTGTTTTCTGTAGGACTTAATTTCCTTTAACTATGTGAAATTCCATGAGAAATGCAGGCATTTTTTTCTTTCAGAGTATGCATTCGAAGTTAAATCAACTATAAAGTTAGATCTGATGTGCTTATCTTTATTTTATTTTTAAAATTTTTTTGTTTTGGTGGGAGGAGGTGCTGGGGATCCAACTCAGGGCCTTGCGCTTGCTAGGCAAGCACTCTACCACTGATCTAAATTTCCAACCTCTATCTTTGTTTTAAAGCCAAAGTGATACACCATTCTGCAGAGAAATTTAAACTACAGACCTAACAGTTCTGCCACAACCCAGAGTTTTCAACAAGTAGTCAATCTACTAAGGGTTTTAAATTTAAGAAATCTAGGTGTTGGAAAAAAATCCATATGAAAATAACAAGTTAATGCAGTTTTAGACAACTTCTCTACTCCTTTAAAATTTGAATAAACATTCAATACATCTTGGACTATAAAATCTAAACTATACCACTGTAACAGAGAGGGAAGACATATTGGTAAACATGGTAAACATGGGGTAGAAACTGGAAAACAAGATTTCTGGGTATAATTTTAAAAGCTTTTCTAATATGGCAACATAAGTTCCACAACACGAAGCTCTGTCCTCGGAATGCTTACTGAGATAGATCTTTTGATAATATTACTCCTACGCACATTTATGTAAAGAAAAAGAAAGTATTTTTTAAGAAATGTGCCTCCGGATACTGTTTGGTATTCACAAGGCCTGAAACAGATAATCTATATATTTCCTGAGGGCGGAACCATGTTCTTACGTTTCCAATAAAACAATAATACTAAGAAAAATACTTTGAGCCCCAGAATTAAAAAGTTCACACAAAACACTATCAAGACACTTGCCCGTTCACAGGAAGCTGACCCAGTGTGCAAGCCGGACAGCACCTCACTGTGGCCTAGATATTATGTTTGTGGGGTAAGGGGAGGAAGGCCTCGCTAATGCGACTTCTACTAGCGAAGGTGAAAGTATAGCAGATTCACTCTCTCCCCGCCCATTAACTCCAGGAAATACTGAAGATATAACTGCAAAAAATAATCTGATTCAAGGTATGGAAGGTGGACACCAACATAACCAGAGTGGTTTCAGGTGAGGTGGTACAAATGGGAGACAAGCTACCGTAAACAGAGGCCTGCTGTCTGCCTCCACCACCATCAAGCTCACCATCTGATACACGGGCTTCATATTTCAGCCTCGTTGCTTTGACATCTAAGTCCCACTGTGACTGCAGCCATGAGACAAAGCAATGAAAAGGGCCATCACACCACTTACACAGAGGTTGACTATTAGCAAAGGAGGCCAAGGGAGCCCGATTTCTTAGTGTACGGATTTTATAAAACAGTTTGTGAACTGAGATAATTAATGCAGCCATGTTAGGAGGATTATCACTGTCAGTTTTATCAATCGGTCAGAATGCAAAGTTGGAAGTTTTTTAAAAGTTTTTCTGCTGAGGGGATCTCTGATGTCTGTAGCAGCTGGCACACAGCAGGCCTCAGACAAACCTTCAGGGAACAAAGCTGAGCAGTCGAGACTGCATTGTGTGTGCCTGGGATGGAACAGAGAGGGGCGAAAACGGACTTGGTAAGACTGGGCCAAAGGAAAATCCGCGGCTGCTAGTCCAGCAGGTAAGTGAATGGAAAAGTGAGTTTTTATGCAAATGTATTTCAAGAAAGTAAATTGCAAGGTGACTGGTATTTAAAACATAAACCATTTCCTTCCTGTGGACACCACTGAATTTCTAGAAGACTATTAGCAAATCCTGCGATTGTTTTTAATAATGAAAACAAAGCAGCCAGGCAAAAGGGATGTCTTCTCTTACCTGTCTGCAGGGGCATCTCTGGTGGAAATAATTCTGGATTAAATATTGCATGACTCAAAGGATTCAAATGAAACATCTGTGAAGAAGAAAATTTAAATCTTGTCATCATTATTTTCCCAACATCATGTTAAAAATGCGAAGTCACAACATCTAAAAATTAATTACAAGAGTGAAAAATAAAGGCAAAAACAAACACCGGAATATATCTTAAATTAGGATTTTAAAACACCTCTATGAGCCTAGTCAAGTGCTCACGTCCGTGGACCTCAGCTGACAAAGGGATCCGAGAAGATGGACCCAGACGTCAGGCCCCAGGGCCGGACCTGGTGTGGCCTGCTTCCCGAAGAGCCAAGTATGTGCTGGTCCCAGAGGGGAGAATTAGTGTTCCTGCAATGAATGACTCGCAGCTTGCATTCTCTTAGGAATATAATGAAACAGTCCCAGACAGCTGTATTTCTTTTCTGATGGTAAATATCTCTAATCTAGCCAATTTCAACATCTGAAAGAATTCTAGACAGCAGCTATGGAACAGTGCACAGAATAACGGGAATACATTGTGCAGTCTAAAGAGCAGGAACTCAACCCTGAGCACATTCATGTTTTCACCTGTAATGCAAAAGGTGTGAAGTTTCATGGGGCATCAGGCTGCACAACGGCCCCCTAAAGGTGTCCACCTCTTAGTCCTGATCTCTGAAGCTATGAAAGCTACCTCAGACATCAGAAGGGACCTCACATAGGTAGTTTGTGTAAGGTGAGGGGATTATCTTGGATGCCAGTGGGCTGGGGACAAGAGGCACAGGAAGCCGGAGTTGGTAGTAGGAAATGTATCATGGAGGCAGGAGGCAGGGTGACAGGAGGTCCCAAGCCAAGGACCACAGGTAGCCTCAAGGTCACAGGCCAGGACAAGGGCTGCCAGCAGAAGGACACCCCAGTGTCTTCAATCGCATCTAGACCGCAGGAGGACAGACTTGTGCTACCCTAAGTCCCAAGTTTGTGAGAGTCTCTTACAGCAACAGGAAACTAACACACAGAATTCAAGCAGCAGGCATGTAATCCATTTGGATGGAATTAAATTCTAGCTTGATGAGTTACTATTAATTATTCCAAAAGAAAAAAATATTTCTCACTTAGTTCACTCAGAACTTTAAATTCCTGAGTGTCCTACTTTTTTCATTCTACAACAGTCATCTCTTTGAAAAGTTTGTGGACAGCACTAGAAACAGACCTTATTTCATTCTATAAAAGGCTAGTAAATGGGCTGAAAATAAATTTAAGTATTACAACTTGTTCCCTTGGCCTTATTAGTAAATCCTGGATGTTCTTGGGTTCCTCAGAACCTCACATCCCCAGTTAAATCAAGAGTAAGAAAGAGGTGCTTAAATCAAGAACACTTCAGATCCAGTTGAGAGTAATATAAATTTTCAATTGTAGAACAAAAAAATGTGTCCAGCTTCACTTCTCGAGAGTAAGGCTCCCTGATATGCTTGTCGTCTGCTGGAAAGGAAATACAAGAATGCGAAGACCATTCTGCAAAACCCAGGCCCCCAGCCGGCCTGGCCCAGGGCACCCGCTGGTCTCAGAGAGGAAAGGGTGACCTAGAAGAAAGAAGTTCCCTTTCCTGTAGCCCTGCAAGCGTCGAGGGCAAAAACGAGGGGAACTTTTTTGTGACACGCAACAGTGACACTGTTGACCAGGTCGGGGTGGACAGCAAGCTCTAGCTCATACCAAGACACGGACGGCATCTCCCTGAGACAGGTAAACTTCAGGAAATTAAAGCTCAGAACAAGGAAAACTTCAAGGACTTCTCCCTTCAAAAATGGAGGTATCAGAAAACACCCCAGCTCTGGTACTGTGAGCGCAAAACTGCCCACATAAGACACTTTCGGAATGAGTGTCTTCAGCAGATTTACTCTTGTGTGGCACAGGGCCATCTCCTGATAAGATTTCCTGTGTGCAGACAGGAAGGCACTGTTTGACCAAGCAGAGACAGCCCTCACACTGGTTAGAGTTCGCCTTTAATTGTTAGAAATATTAAAAGTGAAAGGTAAAACAAAGGGTTTTGATAACATGAATAGCCAAATGTCTTTCATGGTGCAGTCAAAGAAAATGTTCCTAGATTTATCCGATATCACCATTTTTACAACAAAACTGGAAAGGAGCACCTTAATGTGAAAAGCAATGCATACTCATTCTTTCTAAAGCAACCAGAACATTACACCAACAGTAGCGCCTGCTCTGTGTCTGTTTTATTTACAGAAACACCACCAGATCCCTAAAAGTATTTCACTTTTGGCTTTATTTTGGGGGCTGATTCTTGGCTTGTGCAAACTTGGAAAAGGCATTGTTTTAGATGATTGCCACCTGAGACTTCCAGGAAAATGGTGGAGCAGAGAGAAGCAGAGTAAGAGCCTCTCTGAGATTTGCTGTCCGGACACTGGAATATAGCAAGTTATTTATATATTTATTTTTGGTGTTGAGGATTGAACTCGGGGCCTTGTGCTTGCCAGGCAAGCACTCTAACCACTGAGCTAAATCCCCAGCCCCGGAATATAGCAATTTAGGGAAGAGATAAAGCAGGGAAGCGTGTTCTCTGGACCCAGGAGGGATCTGAAGCAAGAGTTGAAGCTCACGGGGAAAGCGACAGGAGAGATGATTGCCACCAAAATTTAAATGTGACATGATAAGGAATCTCAGACCAGGGTATCTGGAACCTGGTGTTCCCTCTCCTGGTCTAGCTTAGCAAACTACATCTTTCCAAGCTCAGTGCACAGACTTCTTTGCGAAGTCCTTTCTAGCTCTTGCTTCCCTGTCCCATAGCTCGTAGGAATCCCTCCCAACACATCTGTCCCCTCTGTGTGGACCAGTGCCAAGCACTTATCACCTGTTGGACACTGTGCTTCTGTCCCTTCTACAGGAAGTCAGAGTCTAATTTCTTATTCTGTATCCCTGCTTATTTTTATACCACTACTACATCAGTGTTCTGGAATATAATAAGGCTTCAATAAATAACTAAGGAATGAATATCAGTGCTTTAAATACTTCTAAAATCATTACATTCAAAAGTTAATATTATCACAGAATTACTCCAGGGGCTGAAAATTGCTTAATTGCTTTCAAGTGATTCTATACATACAAAGAAATTATATAGAGAGAGTGAGAGAGGGAGAGAAAGGGTGAGAGAGAGGGGAAGAGAAAATACAGTAGCAACATGTTAATAACCAGCTTGATCTGGTGGACTATGCTACATGCTTGTAGGCTTGGAATTTTTTCAAACTAAAAAGCTAGGACACTATTACCCTTTCCTAGCTGCTAAATATAACGATAGCAGTTTTAGTATCTCAAAGCACACCTACTCCCCACTCAGTCTTTTGTCCCCCTGTGCAGGTTGTGGCTGGCCTTTCTGGTTTTCAAAGCAGAACAGTGAGGTTGGGGAGGCATGAATTCCTAGGTTTGAAGAGCCAATCGATTAGCAGCAGGGACATTTATACAACAATCTCCGGATTCTAAATTCAAAGGTCTTTTCCCTACACCCATCTGCCTCCTCATTGAAGAGAGTTAAATGACTATTTTACTGGGCTGCAGTGAGGTGAACTGTGCCCCCTTTTAAAAAGATCTGCTTAAATCCTAAGCACTGGTAGCTGTGGAGATGCCTCATTCACAACAGTGGTCTTGGCAGAGCAGCAGGCAAGATGAAGTCGTGTGAGACACGGGAAAGAGGAGACGAATGGCACACAGCCAGGGACTGAAGTGGTGTGGCTGCAGGCCAAGGTGCCAGGGTCGCTGCAGTCACCTGAAGCCATACAGGGCACAGATCCGATTTGCCTGAAAATCCCAACCCTGGCAACACCCTCACTTTGACTTCTGGCCTCTGGAAATCCGGGTGCTGTTTTAAGTCACCTGACTTGTGCTAATGTGTTACAGTTGTCCTAGGCCACAAGTACAGTGGCTGGCGTCTGACCTGTCCCACACATGATGTTTATGCAAAATACGTGTGATGGGGCAAGTTACTTTATACGACGCGTGTGTGCCAATCTTATCTGGAGGGATCAGGAAACTTAAATTTTTTTTAATTTTAAACTAATTTTAGAGTTTTCCTGATGTTGAATGACTGGTGCTGCCTCTGTTTTGCAACGAGAATGGAGTGACATAAAATTGTCAGTGAGATCGCAGTATAACACTTACTTGTTCGTGTCCTCCCAGATATGAATCGTCTTCCGTCATCCTGGAGCTGTGCATTAAAACAAAACAAAACAAAACTGAAACACTGGAACCAGCCTCGCAAAGTCCATCCCGCAGAACTCGCTCAGGGACAAAGCCTGCAGAGTCAGCCCACGCCACGCTCTCTCCGTGGACTCGGGAGGGGCCATGCGTAGTTCCTGTTTGGTTTCTAAATCTGACTCGGGACATTGCACAAGTGAAGAATTGCCACTTATGTGGGACACAAGCCCCGTGATGAACTCACAGTGCCCGAGTCTGGTACAACTGTTTTTCTTTGTATAAAAATTACCCACACTTGGATTCTTCAGGCCATTTCTTTCTGTCACACCTAAACTTCAGGGAGGCACAGTGGGATATCTGCCCATTCTGTGACGGTCCCAGAACTGTCCCCAAATTCTCCAGTGTTGTCCTCTGCCACTGTCTTGCCACTGTGAAGGTGGGAGAGAAACTCTGTCTTATCAAGAATGCCATAAAAATACAAAGTTAGGAGCCTTATTACCAAGGCTGTGGGGCTCAGGCATGAGCCCCGACAGGTGCGACAGGTGCAGGCCCATGAGCTGAGACATGGTGTCTCCAAAGCAAGAGGACATTCGGCATTCACTTGCTGACGAAATACCCTTTTCATTATTTTAAGAAGTTACTTTTATTTCAACTCACGTAGATCAAATTTTAGGTATGTATCCTGGAAAATGAGAACTTTTTTAAAAGATGAGGTTGAGAACAAAGACTAAATCCTGAAGCAAACCGATACTTTTTTTTCCACAAAGTCTGTGGCACTCTGAAGGGCACTCAGGCCTGCACTGCAGCTGGGCACGTGCCCGGTCCCCACAGCCCCCAGGAGCAGAGATGGCACCAGACCAAACATTGGCGGGGACAGCAGGCAGCTCCGTGAGACTCCGGGGTTCGGCTCAGGGCCAGTGTCCTCGGTGGTGCCTCTTCTTTCCCAGGGGATAAAATCCTGCATGGAGAAGCCCTGGCTCCACCCCAGAGGGGACAGTGAGTGCCCGAGGGATGGCAGACAATCAGATGGATGGAACCTGGGTCCCCGAGCCACGTTGTGAGACAGAGAAGCTGCGACAGCCCGCAGCTCACACTGGTGGTGATGTGGGAAGAAAGAAATGCTCTTTAGTCCAGTGCCAAACCCAGACTGGATCCTGGGGGAATCCTCTTTGCCCAGAGCCTGTCCAGCTCCCGCAGAGTCCCAGGGGGACCGGAGCAGTATGTGATTTCAACAACTCTGCCATGAGCAGCTGGGTTCTGTACAACATGCAGTTCATGCAGATTCGCAGGGAAATATTTGCCTAAAACAGGAAACTAGAAACTGAAGATATTTGAACACCACAATTAAACATAGATCTACTAAGATAAACAGTTAAGAAAAAGGCAAATTGCCAGGCACGCCTGTAATCCCAATCCTCAAGAGGCCAAGGCAGGACAATTGCCGTGAGTTCAAGGCCAGCCTGGGCTATGTAATGAATTCAAAGCTAGCCTAGACTACATAACGAGACCATGTCAAAAAAAAAAAAAAAAAAAAAAGAAAGGAAAGAAAAGGGAAAATTGACCTGATGCAGCCAAGAGGGATGAAGTCATGTGAAATCCAGGAGTTCTGCCCTGGCTAGGTGTGTGGTCTTGGACACTAACTAAACCCACCATGGCCCTGGCTTCTCCTTTGCAAAGGGAGAGACCTGGATAGGACGGGCTTATGTAAAAAGTGGAGGTTTGCTGAGCTTGCAATTTGCATGAGCTAGAAAACGCCTATTCAGAGAACACACCCTTTAAGTGGCACGGCATTCTTTGGTAACCTTGGATTTTCTTTTTTTTTTGGTGGCACTGGGGATTGAGATCAGGGTCTGTGCACTGAGATGCACCCCCCAGCACCTTTTTTACTTTTTATTTTGAGACAAGTTCTCATTAAGACACTAAGTTGCCCAGGCTGGGCTCAAACTTGTGATCCTTTAGCCTTCCAGAGTGCTGGGATTAGCGGTGTGCACCACCATGCCTGGTTACACTTGGA
Organism: Hystrix cristata; assembly: GCA_004026905.1. Taxonomy (NCBI): domain Eukaryota; kingdom Metazoa; phylum Chordata; class Mammalia; order Rodentia; family Hystricidae; genus Hystrix; species Hystrix cristata. The sequence goes on along the minus strand of PVJO010002504.1, from coordinate 72,943 downwards.
TTTCTATATGTATTTGTAAGTGTACATATATGTCAAAGAATTTTATATCTATTATAAGTTTATATATATTGAAGACTTATAAGCATAACTTCCAGTTGTACAAATACTACTAAAAAAATTACCTTGAAGTACAATGCTAATACTAGCCACAGAAATCTCTGAAAATCCCAGTCCTCACAATAAAACAGCAGGCCAAATTTCCACGAAAATTTTAAAACAATTTCCTTGGGCTTAGACTTTCCATTAATTGGGGTGACCTCCTGAGTCTTTCCAAACAGTCCTGGCCCACGGTCTTCCTGAGCTGGGGGAAGGCGCTGACTTGAGAAAGGGCTGGACCTCGTTCCTGCACTCAGCCCCGTGTGAGGCTGACTGTGTACGGAGTCTTCGATGGTGTCATGGATGTTCAAGTGCACAGACTCAGCAGAAAGTAGCTCTCACTCTAACAATTCAACCGAGGGCGGCTCAGTGGTAGAGTCCTTGTCTAACGTGTGTGAAGTCCTGGGTTCAATTCCCAGTGCTTCCAAAAAAGTAAAAACTAAACTGAAAAAGTCAACTAAACATACTTTACTGGGACTATTTTGGATGGATGACTGAATTAAACAGTCTTCCCTCCAGTAACCCCGCCCCAAGAGTCCCCCATCAGTATGTGCCTAAATGGCACTGATTTTTTTTTTTTTTTTTTTTGAGACAGGGTTTCGCTATGTAGTCCAGACTGGCCTTGAAACCACAACAATCCTGCCTCAGCCTCCTGAGTGTTGGGATAGCCAGCGTGTGCCACTGTGCCCAGCACCATAGCACAGTTTGAAAGGCCCAGGAGCAGCAGAGGGACACCTGGGTGATGGCTCAGAGCTGAGCTTGTGTAGCCTGGGTAGGGCTGTGAGGCGAGAGGAGCCCTTGGGGTGATGTCAATGTGAATTCATAATTTAAAAATAAAATGTCAAAGAAACCAAGAATCACTTGGAAAGGATGAATCACCCAGGAATATTTGCATTATTTGTAAAAGCAGGTTTTATTTGTCAGATGATGAAACCCAACTGAGACTCTGGAGTGAGGATTAGAAAGGCCCAGGGAAAGTCCCTTCCGTGCCCCCGTCCCAGCCCCCTCCCTTCCTCCTGCCAGGCTGCGCTTTTGAGGAAGGACCCCGAAACAGAAAGGGAGATCCGAGCAAGTGGCGAGTGTCCTGAGGGAGCAGGGCCGAATGCCAGCGCCTCTCTCCGCCACCGTGAAGCATGAGGTGAGGGAGACTTTCACCCCACAGAAAGAGAAATAGAAAAGGGAGCTAGCTGGTGACAAAATACCCTGTGAGTGTTTTTCTCATGAAGAGCATAATGTCCCCACCAGCCTAGTTCTGCATGTGGGATGAGTTCCTTGGAAGCCCAGTGGGTCATTCTGGACACATATGTGACCGTCCTGCCCCAGGACGTGTGGCCCGTGGGCTCCTCGGCAGCCAGACCTTGTGGGTTCACACGTGCCTGCCACGGCGAGGCCTGTCTTTGCCACGGGGGCTGTGTGAGCCCAGGACTGTCCACGCCTTCCCCACGACCCACTGTGAGCAGCACATGCTATTCTATTAGATGGCATTGGAAGAAAACCTTTTAAAATCCACTCAAATGAGTCCATGACCACTAATGACCACACTCTGCATTCTGTTTTATAAAAAACAGAATGTTAGGTAGGAAGAACTGGGAATCAGAGAGGGGAAGTGTCTCAATTTTCCAGATTTTAATACCTCATCTTGCATTGCAATTAGGGTGAAGCTATAAGAAAAGGTGACCTTTCACCATTTCTGTGTCAGTTAACAAATTGATAGAGAAAAATACACTGAAGCCTCTTTCCGAGGAAGCATTTTTTGCAGGAAACACAACAGCTGCTCTATGTACATGGGCACTGAGGCGGGCAGGTAGGTGGGGATTAGCAGGCCAGAAGGACAAAAGGGGCGGGTCTGAGACAGTGTGCACTGCAGGTAAGAAACAAAGGTGTCAACGGGTAAAGCATTTACGATAACCTCATAGGTCTCAGAACCCAGGCGACTCCACCAAGCCCAGTGACACTCGAAGGTCGCACACGGTGTGCGGTCCTGTGACACCTGGGCCCTCGCTGTTAACTCCAGAGAAGTACTCGGCATTCCTGGCCGCCACAGCCCATAGCCCACGCACGTCAGGAAAGGAAATGTTCTTCAAAGACCCTCCTGCCTTGGGCTGGAGGTTTACATGAAGAACCTCCTATCTTTCTTGAATTTCTTGTGTGTGTTCCTTACAGGATGAAATCCTCTAGCGAATCACTGACCATCTACAAGGACAGAAAGACACTGCAATTCCTAAGCAAATTCTCAGTAAAATGTCAATAAGTGCCATAATCACCTGAGTTCCCGGACCTCATGAGTAACTCCCGGATGCTTAGAAAGGCATCCAAACTCCCACTCACCTTCTCGACTGAAGGTGTAACTCTCTCTGTGTCCACTTTACAATAAATACCTGGACTTCCATATGGCTGTGTGTTGTGAGTCAATTCTTTACCAAGGGCACAGAGAACCGAACCAAGGACCAAGGCAGTGAGGGGCCAAGTCCTCACTGCAGCAGGATGTGGCTTCCCAGTGACACACTGCATACAATGTAGAACATTCGAAGGAAAGTAACTTTTGATTGTGCAATTCCACCTGCAGGAATCTGCATTAAAGAACTGCCCGAGCAAGTGTGAAAAAAATAAGGATATTCACTGCAGCAAAAAAAAGAAAAAGGAACACTCTTAATGTCTTTTGATAGTAGATTGCTAAATTGTAATTATCCTATATTCATAAGTTAGATATTACACAATTGTTAACAATAATTCAGATATATGTATATACACAGTAACACAGAAACTTTTAAGTTATATATTTTGTATTTTAATTTTCTAACTAAATTACATAAGAGAAAATACATTTTGCTAAGAAAAAGTAGAAAGTTAAACCTGTCCCGACTTGAAAATTTAACTCTGACATTTTAACAACTGATGAAATAAGTGAATGAAATATGAATGAGCCTAAAGTTGCTAAGCACTGCTGGAATTCTCCTCATTCATAAGAAATACAATAGGAAAATACTTTGAAAAGGCTGCTTATTTACATCTTTCTGATAATATACTGGGCTAGTGATGGTGGGACAAAAACTGACAGTGGGTTTAGTCACTCTTTGCAGAAGAACCGATTTTTGAAAAATTTTGAAAAGGAGTTGATTTTCACAGGCTACCATATTTAGATTTGTCAAAACTTCTTTTCACTTTTCTGTTTTCATATCTATGTTGTTTCATGTAGGTGCAACGTGACAATCAACCTGTGGGTTCGCTACCTAGAAACACGAATGTACCTCGGTACAGCTGATGAACGGGGTGGCAATCTAAAGGGTGGCAGACCATGTAGAAGACTCAGCTAGCTCATTCCTGCAAAGCTTATCAGCACTGTGAGCGACATGCAGCAGATACTGGCCACTTCACCCTGCACAATAAATGGTATGTTCATGATAAGCCATGGAGAGTGCAATGGGTGGCACAGGGTTCAGGCATTCCAAGGCAAATCAAGCACTTTCTTTCTTTTCCATGGACATTTGTGGGTACACTGCCACTTTCTCTGCTGGACACAATGTTTCCATGTCATCCTTGGAATGACATGGATGCTGGACGTTGGACGCTGAGGGTGGCTGTCACAAGCGGGTCCCATGGCATCCAGTGTGTGGATTGGGACTGTCCAGTGCCAAAGGAGGAAACACAGGAGGAAAGACTACCAAATGCTATCCAGCACGCAGTGTGCGGCCCACAGGGAGAAAGAGCTCGGCCTCCTGCCTCTTCCCAGGGGAAGACACTGTCGCTAGTGCTTCACGAAGTCCCCGCACTTCTCGGCCTGTCCTGGGATACACATCCCAGGAAGATGAAACACAGGAACAGGGGAATCACTGGCCGGGCTTGCATGGACGCCAGTGGATCCGACTCCACAGCCCAGGTTTCCTCCTCCTGCCTGCAGGGTGGATGGGGTTTTCCTCCTGGTTTACAACGCTGTTTACTGCAACAGGGCATCTTTGCCCCAGGTCTCCCAGTGCTACGGGTGGAGCCAGTCCACCCTTAGTGGCAGCTGTTGGGCAGGGATGCAGGGCGAAGGCCCCCCAGGTAACCACCAACTCCCATCAAAGCAGAGAACTACTGTCAATCAACCCAACCCAGGCCCTCTTCCAGGTGAACCAGAGGGAACCTTGCTCTTTGCACCTTCATTACAATGCTGATTCTTGCCCTGCCTGCCTTTGGAATACGCAACAAAGAAGCACAACCTCAAACTGCAGGTGTGCGGGAATGTGCCCCCCACTTGCAGATATGCATAAGTCTCCCCAGCAAAACCCCCACCTCCTTTTTGGGGAGACACCATTTGGGCACCACCTGGTTCTCCCCTACTTGCTGCGAGCAACCCCCCTCCTCCAGCCTCTGATCTCCTGGCCGTGCAGGGCTCTGCTGCCTCTGGGGCAGGTGACCCCAGCATGTCCTCTGCAAGAGGAGCCTGGACAGCCAGACAGGGGGCTGACCTTGCATACAACCAAGGCGATCGCTGGGGAATGCAAAAGAAAAGCGCCAAACAACATTCATTCAAGAAATGGTTACTGTCTAAAAAAAAAAAAACCTCTTGTGGAAAATTTCAAAGGACAGAAAGAAAATAAGTTATCTCTGAAAAGAAGTCTATAGAAAACACCACGCTGGCTGTTGCTATCAGAGCATGTACGTATTCAAAACCGGAGTCGATGTGAAATGCCACCTCCCAGCCAGATGCCCACACGGCCCACAGAATCGGAAGAAATGATGAGTGTTTGTCTTTCAATCTGCTTGTGGTGATCGTGCTGTGCAGCAGCAGGTTAGTGGGCAGGAAGACAGACAGGCAGAGACAACGCAATAGGGAGTATCAGGTAGGGAGGCTTGGTAACGTGGGCAGGGTCAGTTATGTCAGTAGTAATTCACTAACTACACACCTAGCTGACCCCTCCTTATGTTGCGGGCTTATTCAATGCCCATCTAAACCAAAGAAACAGTGTATCAGCCCAAAATACAACACAAAATCGGAATTGTAAGGATTTTCAAAGTGCAAATGTGAACAGATCACTGATAGCTGTAAGTGGTATCATTATACCACTATGAACGAGTTAACAGTGCTTTAAAGCCCTTGAACTCTCTAATCTCTAAAACCAAATCTACCATTCCCAGGGCAACAAGCTCCACTCTGGACTTCTTATTTTCTGACCATATCTCATCCTCGGACAGTCAGTCAATAACCAATCACTGCTGAAATTTTCCTCCGTATTGTTTCCCACGTCTGCCCATATTCCCATGTCCACCTGGCGGACCTTTATTACCTCATTCCAGCACAGTTCCTGCCTTCTTCTCTCCTAGTCCTCCCTCCCAACAGACCCGTAACATTATTGCCTGATTACTTTCGTGATAAAGTTCAAAGACCTCGATCATTCAGCATAGTGCAGAGTACTAAATCTTTTATCATAAGCACTATTACTATGTCCCAATCAACCCTTTACTACAGGCCGACTGATCGTGTGAAAATGTCTTGCTCGTTCCCACCTATTTGTGTGTTTGTTCACAGCTGTCTCACATCTCAAAATGCCACCTTTCCTACCTAAATATGACCCACTCCTCAAAGACCTCCTGAGAGCCAACCTCTCCCATCAAGCCCTGACTTGCTCCCATGATTTACACACTCTGGTCTGCAGCAGATCACTGACACGTCTCCTGGTCACTTTACAACTCAACAGCATTGTGTTCTACTATAACTTGACTTTACCTACATATTTATAATCTTCTTAAGTAAGTGAAAGTGCCTAAAAAGTAGTGATGGGAGTTTTGCTTTTCTGTTTTTTCAAATTGGGAGACACTAAGTACTTTTATTAAGACTTACTGCCATAAAAAACATTGCCATATCGTATTTGTGAGAATACAGTACTGGTTTCAGTCATAACAGAGTAGGAGTTACTTGCTTGAATTTGCCCCTGCCATATTCAACCATGAAACTGTTCAAAATATTTAACACAACAACTTCACACCAAACAGCAGGATCGGAGAGGACAAGATTCACACCAGGAGCAAGAGTCTTGGAAGTCTGCAGAAAGGTCTCCCCTGACCATGGTTGGAAGCTAAACTGTGCTATGCTGAGAGCCCGCTAGACAGCAGATGTGGGATTACGGGTGTGGAAGGGAAAGTCAAGAGACCAGACCTTCCTGAGGTGTCCTGGGGTTGCAGTCCTCCCAGGGCAGAGATGTCACTGGACACCCTGAGCACCCAGCTGTGACCTCAGAGTCGAGACCATGCAACTCCAACTCATCTCAGCAAGCCCAGGTGATCCATGGAGAAATTCACTGCCCATTACAACGGAGCTCAATGCAGAGTAAAGGAATGAGAAAGGCAAACCCTCCATGATGTAAAATCTACATTGTACAACAAAAACATGAAGCCTGCAAAGAAGCCCGAACTATGGCCCAGAAGGAAGAAAAGATACAGATGATGGAATTAGCAACCAATGATGTTAAAACAGCTAACAGAGAGTGTGTTCAATAATGTAAAGGAAAAGATGGGCATGTGAGTAAACAGATGGGGAAAGGCCACTGACTTTTCAAAAGAACCAAATGGAATCTAGAAATGCAGTGAAATTTTACAAGATGGCTGTCTCAGTGTACTGAATAATACCAAGAAAGAATGATCTTAGACGAATGATCAACACCTAGACGAATGAACAACACTTAGAAGAATGATCAATACCTGTAAGAATGAGCAACAAAACCATCCAGTCTGAAGTCTGGAGGAAAGACAGACAGAAGTGAAGACAGTTGCAGGGAACCTGTGGACAACATCAGTAGTTCACACGCTTACGGCCCCCAGAAAAAAAAGACTGAAGAAATGACGAATGAGACTTTTCCAACGTTGATTTTAAAAAATTCCCCCATACATCCATGAATCTCAATGAGTCCCACATCAGATAAAAACAAAACCACGCTTAGGCATATTTCAAACTGTTAAAAACTAATGATGAAAATAACCCTCAGCACATCAAGGGATAAGAAAGGATGTCTATACGTGGTGTAAGAACAGTAAGTATAGCAGCTGACTTATTGTCAGCAACAATATGAGCTAGAACACTTTGTAAAGGCATCTTTAAAGTGATAAAAAAATAAGATCAGCCTACAATAGCACATATACCCTTTAAAAATAAAAGTGAAGCCATACAGGGTGGGGCACACTTGTAATCCCAGCTTCCTGGGAGAAAGAGGTAGGAGTACTGCCAAGTGCGAGGCCAGCCTGGGCTACACAGTGAGACCCCGCTAAAAAAAAGACAAAAAACACTGGCGATGTAGCTCAGTGGTAGAGAGTCTGCCTAGCACGTGGGAGGCCATGTGTTGGACCTCTAGTTCTGCAAAAAGTAAAAATAAAAATAGTAAACAAGAGCTAAGTCATCATCCAGAACCTTCTGCATCCTCACTGCCACGGCAGAAAATGTGTCCCCTTGCAGTTCAGGTGTTGATATGTGATGGCCCGAGTGGTGGTAACAAGAGATGGTGCCTTGGAGAGGTGGTGAGGATGCAAGCCCTCCTCCTGTGAGCAGGTTGTAAAACTCTGAGGGAAGGGAGTAGACATCTCCACCCCTTTGCCTCCTCCACCTGAGGGCAGTGTCACCGTGTCCCCTCCCTGCCACACACCAAATGCTGGCACCCTGATCTCAGGCTTCGTTCTCTAGAGCTGTGAGAGATTTCCATTTCTCCTCCGTCATCCAGTCTCAATTATTCTGCGACAGCAGCGCAAGCAGGTGAAGATGCTTTTGTTAATCCTCTTTATCATTTAGCACTGGAAGAGCAATGTTGAAAACCTTAACTATTACAGACGTCAGGAAGTCTGTTTCTTCTTTTAGCTTCCGGTTTACACCATTGGTCCAGCGACCCTCTTGCATGCAACAAACACGCCACCAATGACTACAGCATAGACATCAGTTCCCCGTGCACATGGAATATTCAGAGACGACCACATGCAGGCCATGAAGCGAGTCTCAATAAATCACAGGAAAAGCATGTGGAGTCTGTGCCATGGACTAGATGGGTGTTAAAGGGCCCCTAGTCCCTGAAGAGATGCTACCGTTAGTTAGAGGAACGGTTCGGAGGTGGGGTCACTGGAGGCGTGGCCCACTCTCTTTTTGTGCTTCCTGGGCCAATAGGGTGAGTGGTTTTGCTCCACCATACGGGCCCACCATGATGCCCTGGTCCATCACAGGCACCCCTGGGTATGGATGGGAACCTCCAAAGCCAGGAACTAAAGTCTCTGTTGTTTTCTTATAGTGACAGAAAGCTGATGAATACATTACCTAAGCACAATGCAATTAAACCAGAAACTAGTAAAAGAAAGATATCAACAAAATCCTCAAATATATGCAATTAAGGCCAGAGAAGAAACAGTTGCCTCTTAGAACTGATAAAACACATACACGTGACTTCATTCCCTGTCTGAAAGAAACATCTAAATTCTTGCTGCACCAGGCTCATGTCTCCATGGGGGACAGGATTTTCTTGCTGAAGTGATTAAAAGCATTCCAACACACCCCACTGGTACAAATCTTTGCCTATGGTCATCTTCGAAATTGTAGCTCAGTAACATTCAGAAGATCAAAACGATGTTTTGGACACTTTTCAATCATATTGTAATTAAGTGTCGTGTATATCAAAAGGCAGATTCCATACTAAGTAAAATTCATCGTTATTAATAGTACATAGGACAAAACCTGCTGAGGATAAGTCTGTAGAGCTATAGATGTCCTCTAAGAATTGCAGAAAATTATACAGACTCTCTAGTTATAATTACAGTCACTCCTGGGATTGGCCCACCTTCCAAGTCCTCATGAAAACAGACTAAGTGGATCTGCTGATAGTTTAGGGTCTTTCAAGAAAGGAAATTGAGCTGCGATGTAGCTCAGTGGTAGAGTGCTTGCCTAGTAAGTGCAAGGCCCTGAGTTCAATCCCCAGCCCCAAAACAAAAAAAAAAAAAAGGAAGAAAGGAATCTGATTCACTGCCCTTTGTGTTCTGACCTTTCCCTTCTAAATTTCTTTCTTTCTTTTTTTTTTTTTTGTAGGGGGTGTTGGGGATTGAACTCAGGGCCTTGCCCTTGCTAGGCAAGTATTCTACCACTGAGCTAAATCCCCAGCTCTCCTTCTAAATTTCTAAACCTACAGACTTCGTCCCTGGAACCAGTGTGATGGAATTTAATTTCCATGTCTGGTCTTTGCTGTGAATACCATTTTGAAGTACAGATTGAGGAGTAAGCAGACCTTATGGATTATGAGTTAGAGATTAGTATCTCTTCATTCAAGTATAGAGAAACCCATCCAGTTCTTTTGATTGTGACTATGACTTGATTTTGGATTTTCATTTAGTTTTTATCAATCCTTAAAAAAATCCATAAAAATATGTACTTTGTTTTCTGTTTCATTTTTTGCAGTACTAGAGATTGAACCCTGAGTCTCGTGCTTGCTAGGCAAATGCCCTGTCACTGAGCTGCATCCCCGCTCCATATCCTTTGTTTCAAAAGAAATAAATTCATCACGTGACCCAGCATGGCTTGGTTCTTCTATGAAGACAGCAGGCCTGGGGGTGAAAATCACATCTAAGAAATCACAGCGAAGACCATCCAATCACACACGCATGTGTGTGCACACACAGAGTGACTCGCAAGCATCAGAATCAGGACTTGTATGGGACTTTCCTGTCCTGTGTCTAGTTTTGGAGCCTTTTTCAACTGACAACTCACACAGAGAAGCCCTCTAGGATACACAGATGTCACTGTGTGGAGCGACCCAGGAGGAAGCTGCCAGTTACACTCTTCTGTCTGATGACCCTCCAGTTTAAAAGGTTTAAACATAGAAAGATTTTTTTTTTTTGAGGCAGGGTCTCACTATGTAATTCAGGCTGGTCTTGAACTCACTATGTAGCCCAGGCTGGCCTTGAACTCTCAGTGATCCTCCTGCCTCAGCCTTCCGAGTGCTGGGATGACAGGTGTGTGCCACTGCACCTGAGGAATGACAATTTTTTAAAACAAACATTCTATGATCTAAGCTTACGGCGTTCTGGAAATCCGTCTTGTTCAGCATTGTATTTCTAGTACTCAGAACTGTGCCTGGCACAACAAAAGGACTTGATCGATACTCAGGAATTAGTTTTAAAAAAGTGGAATCGGACTTGTCCTTAGTTTGATTCACACATTTCACAATGTGTGTACGAGTGTACAATTCCATACTGTATCGTATACACGATACAGTATGGAATTTGTTAACTGTACTACTCTGGGGGGAAAAGGAGGGAAAAATAATAAAAGATTAATAAAGGAGGACAAAATAATAAAAGATTAATAAAGTTCAATGCAAAGGCAGAGGAACTTCTACAAATAGCAAAGGCTCCCCCACCGCCCCCTACCAATCTTGCTTTCAGAGAAACAAGCTTTTTCTAACTCATCACTTTCTCCTTGTGGTTCACCTGGTGGTTCTAGACATATCTCCAATTATGTGTTCATGTTTTTTTCTCTTGATTTGTCAGTTTTAGGCGCTGAATTCTTCTTGTAACACACGAAGATCCAATGCACACTGTTAGTAACACTCTCCTTTCCTCCTCTTCCACATATAGCTATAACTAGTGAGGCCCGGACTCCATGCAGAATTTCATCAATGTAGAATTCAAGTATTGAATTTTATATTCAATTTCTGTCTCAAATTTTCCATCAATATCTTTGGAGACATATAATGTGAAGTACAAATTAAATACGAAAAGATGAAATCACAGAAAATTCTGGATACCAGGAAGAAACCAGGTGGAACCAAAACTGCTAGTTCCTTATACACAGTTAGTTCCTGGGACATGCTGATAATCCAAAATGGGCTGGGCACCCGTGTGGCCATCCCCTGAAGCTGATCTATGTCAATATGGTGAGAAAACCCGCAATCTTCTAATTAATGCAACTGTATCAAAAACATAAGCTGGGTGTGGTGGCACATGCCTATAATCCCAGCACTGAGGAGGCTGAGGCAGGCGATTGAAGTGAGTTTAAATTTGAGACCAGCCTAGTGAGTTTAAGGCCAGAGTGAACTACACAGTGAGACCCTATGTCAAAAAACCAATTAAATTTTTTTAGAAGTAATGTTTATTTAGTCTAACCACCCTCCTGCCTTTTTTTTTAACAGAGAGAAAATAAGACCTAGAGAAGTAAATTACTGTACCTTGTCTACTGCCACACAACACAATCAGGAGCAGGGTTCCCTAACAGTTTGTTCGGTCAATTATTCATTCAGCAAACATACAAGCTACTATGTGTATAAAAGTGAGTAAGACAAATCACTACCCTCAAGCTGTTTCTCCTTCAGAACAATTGAGAAGTGCAGAGATACAGGACATGGCTGCAGAAGTCCTTCCTCCCTGAGAGACAGGGGAAGAGGCTAGGCGGACAGGGACAGTGAGCCTGACCAGGCCCTGGCTGAGTGGTTGCAGGGCGGTGTGAGGAGACCGCTACTTGCCCGAGAGGAACCAACGCCAATGGTGACTTGACGGGCACGGGAAGCAGAAGGGATGCAAGCGGGGTGTGTGGGAATCAGCTGTGGACACCAGTTCCAGCCCCACCTGGGCAACTCAGAGAGACCCTGTCTCAAAATAAAAAGTGATTTTAAGAAAGAGCTGAAGATGCAGCTCAGTGTGAAGGCTGAGGGCTCGATCCTTGGGACCAAAAAGAAAATAGAAACCAAGCTGATCATGAGGCTGAAACGAAAGATGGGCTAGAAATCAGAGACTGTGTACACTAGAAGACGGAGCAGAGACAAAAGCTGGGAACTTGAGAAGGAAGGGCGGACCTTGGAGGTGAGGAGGCCCCCTGGACCTGGTGACAGGAGAAAGCGCATGTACAGCAGAAGGGCTCTGGGTGGCTAGAGCAGGGACCCAGCCAGTGGGCCGGCTGGCCAAGGGCCACATCCAGGCATGAGGCGGGCAACAGCCTGGGCAGGGCAGGAACCAATTTAACACTGGTGTGTTGACAGGGACAACTGCGTGAAGACACTCAAGCCCTTCCTGTTGCCTGCCTTGAATAGTGGTCTCCTGCACTTTAACAGGTATTCAGCCAACACAGCACAACTACCCAAAAATCGTCCATCTATTTCGGCACAGGATGAAACGACCTCTCTCAACAACTTGGACCAACTCCTTCTTGGCTGTTACAGGAGATTTTCTAAAAGAAACAGGATACCTTTCCCACCCATCATAAAAAGGAACCATAATTGCAGGGTAAATGAATGGCAATGTCGTGTTTTAAAATAATCAGGAAATATTTAAAAGATTCTGTGTGCTTGTTAAATGTCTTCAATGGGAAACTGGAAGCATAAAGACACTATGTCAAACTCATGCTGCAATGTAGCATAAAAGCCAGGAATATGTTTAATCGTTGTCAGATAATCATGTTTTGGATTTTAATTTCCCAGGCGTACTGATTTTTACATAGTTACAACAGCCTTCGAATGTGCTTTTAGAATGAGGGTAAAATGTCTGTTGTTTTCAATTTATCAAACATAGGATAAGCCGCCAAGAAATACCTTTTAAAAAGTTCTATTCCTAGGTAATCTCTACCTTCCTTTCCTTATAACTTTCTCCCCTTCTCAACTATGAGATATTTAATTTATCCTTTCTACTGGACATCTGGTTCACTTTCTAGATTTTTTTTTTATATTCACATTCAAGACAACTTTATAGAAGACTCTCCCTCTAAACTTTTGTCTATTTTTTCCATTATCTTTTGTTTTGGTAAAATCTTTCAAAAGATTCTTAGGTTTGATAAAACATACACCTATGCAGACATAACACATGCCTTAATATCTCTTAGCAGCATAATAAGTAAATGAATTAAATGAATAGGCTGAGGGACTGGCTGTATTTTGGTCCATTTTCACCCATCTTTTCTGGAAGGTATTTTCCCAAACTTTCTGGTTGTTTTGAAATGGGCAATTTGAGTGCCTTAAAAAACAAAACCAAAAAACCTTCCTACTTTCTAGATTTTACATTCAGTTTCCAGTTTTGATTTTAGATAAATCAGTGAGTTTACATGTTCCTTTTAGTACTTTCCTGAATACCCAACACAGTAATACTAAATCGGTTTAATTTTATTCTTAAACCTCTGCATATTTCTTCTTTTTTGGCAGGGGAGGGGGTGCTGGGGATTGAACTCAGGGCCTTGTGCTTGCTAGGCAAGCGCTCTACCACTGAGCTAAGTTCCCAACCCCCTATTTCTTCTTTTCTACTTTAGATTTCCTCCATTTTTTCCCATCCTTCAATATCATCTTCATTCCATTTTCTAAGTCATGAAAGAGCATGTATCATATGTGGAGGATTAGACTAAAGGCCATAAATTCTCAGGGCTTCTCCTCCTCTGTCTCTACCACCAAGCCCACACCTCAGTTAAATGAAAAAGGTGCTGGAGTTTATAAATCAAGTCTTCATGGCCACGCACCAACCAAGTGTTAACCCTGCAGAATAAATCTACAGTCAAGAGCTGTCAGACAACGTTTTTCAACTGTCAATAAAACACGAGTTAGAACTTTGTGTTAATATGTCCAAAAGTAGTCATTTTCTCATTCCTAAAATTCTTGTCTTGGAAGGCATATTTTCTCAGACAATTAAGTAATTTATTTTCACTACTTAACTGAATTCCAGGCTCAGGCAGAGAACCAATAAACACGCAGACCCATGAGGGTGCCTGTCACCGCCTCTAATCATCCTTCCCTATAAGTTGATACATGTTGGACTGGGGCCTGGGATAAACCACGGAAAGTTTGGCCAAGGTGGACTATGTTTACTTCAAACCACATGATACATAGTAAAAGGGATGGATTTGTGGAATAACTGCTATTTTAACAAAACAAAATTCGTGGAAACAATCATGATTGTTTGAATGCTCCACTCTGCAGGGAGGCCCGGGACACAGTTACAGTTTCCTTTATGCTCAGGAGTGCAGACTAAAGTGAACAGGAGGCGGTCTCGCCCTTCGCCAGGTCCTCTCTGCCGGGAGCTACCGCAGGGCGGAGGTGCTTCTGTTGCTCTAGCTAACAGACCCGGCTGTCACCTTCAGAGCGCTCTCAGCAGTGACAGCTTTACAACGCACTTGCTCGGTGTGTAAACACTGAATTTCTCTGGGGGCAATAACTTAATGTGTGTGTGTATAATTTTTCAAATTAGTTTTTAAACCCTTGACGTATGCTTGTGAGTGACAAGCGTCGGGGTCAGGGTGAGAATCAAGGGGGCCCCTCAGGAGAATGGCACCACATAGAAGTTCTTTCTTCCCACCAGGGAAGAGGAGGGAATCCCTTGTGGGCTCCCCAAGGACAATGACCTGGGAGGTGGTGTATTACTGCATTCGTTCTTTTCCTAGTCTGGACGATGTCTTTCGTTTCATAAACTGGGTCCCCGAAGAATCAATGGTCAGTGGCAGAGTTTAAAGGGGGACTTGTTGAAAATGCTACAAGTGACAGAGGACGAAGAAACCATGAGGAGGCCCAGGATGTACAGCATGGAGAATCCTTAACTATGAAAGGGAAAGGACGGTAAGCCCACCACGCGGCTGCTTGTTCTTGAGGGTTCCTACCTAATCATTCTAACAGGCATAGATTTATGGGTGACAGGGTGACAGGGTGTGAACTCTGGAGGTCGTAACGTGGGCTTACGTTTTGGTGGTGGACTTCGGTATGTGTTAGCAATCCTGGGATTAGAAAGCGGTGCTTCCCTTTTAGGAGACATCAATATTGAAACCACAGTTTCAATGGAGTTTAGAGAAATTCTAAATTTGCCAGAAGTTCTGTTCTTCACTCGTGCACGCACCGTTTATCACTTCAATTACTTTATTACCTTGCTGGACAAGCGCTGTAACACTGCGAAACTATGAGCGCTTTCCGGTTTATAAACTTCTATTTCAGAATGAAATTCTTCCTTTTAGAAGGATTGAGGTACTTTTTGATAATTCATTTGTTCTAATAAACTTCAAATGAGATTTAGATAATAAAATATCTAGAAAGCAGGAACTCGGTTTTTGGCTGTTTTCTTAACTGAAGGCAAGGTAAATCGTGTAATTTTTGCTATCTATAGAAATGCTGTTCATTTAAAAACAAAAATAAAACCCAAACAATATAATATCAGTCAATCATTCAACAGATATGTTTACTATGTTCCAATGAGCACAACGCTAAGTGTCAAGGTATTTCTCTTCAGTATGATTAAATATTATTCCTTTCAGGCTGGAACTATAGGATTTGATTCTTTCAAATAGCTTTTTTTTTTTTTAATCAGTGCATGTTTGAAATACATAATAATTACTTCAACTTGAGGGAATTTAGTACATATATATACTGGATCTTGCTTTTACTTTTTATAATTTAGGGTCCTCTAAAGAATAAGCCACATAGGGCTGGGGATTTAGCTCAGCGGTTAAAGTGTTTGCCTTGCAAGCACAAGGACCCGAGTTCGATCCCCAGCACCAAAAAAAAAAAAAAAAAAAGAATAAGCCATATAGAGTATTTATATTCTTCTTTAAAACTCAATTTTTTAATAGTTTTTTTTTAACAGTTTAAAGAAATAGGATCTAGATTTTTTTTTTTCCTGATGTTTTTGCTTTTTTGTATGTGGTACTAGAGATTGAACACCAGGCTTTCACACTAAGCTTCGTCCTCAGCCCTTTGTTATCATTTATTATTTTGAGACGAGGTCTCACTAAATTGCCCAGGCTGGGCTCCAACTTACAATCCTCCTGCCTCATCCTCCTGCAGTGCTAGGATTACAGATGTGTGCTGCCACACCCAGTTCTATTGATGGTTTAAATCTCATGATATCTATCAAAAGCATGGGTCAGAATAAAAGCTGGTTATAAAGTTTTTGGCCTAGTGGTGAAAAAAACGTATTAAGTCAATTTATAAATGATAATTAAACTATACACTGTATATATATATCATTATTTCAATTTCAAAAACATGCAACAAATTAGATGATGATCTATAATCTGTGTTAGTTACTATAGAAAACACAAGGACTGAATAATAATAGATTTCTTTTTAAAATTTAAAATAGAGTGTGCACGATTAAAACTCTAAACAAAGATTTTTGTTCATAATCTCAACTGTTGGGGTTTCTATCATCTTCGACAATCACATCTTACATGCCTTTTGTGTAAAACTGTCAGGTCTTAGATTCCTCATGGTGAAGCGATTTCATTTCACAGCTCTTCCTACACTGTTGGTTGCTCTTCAAGGCCAGGTCTCCCGACCTCAGCTGAGCATCTAACACTGGTGTGTAGATTTGCACCTAGGATGCCTTCCAACCTGGCAGCCACCTGGGAGAAGCAATCTCATCAGCATGAACAGAATGCTGTTCTTCCTTCCTTTTAAAATCTAACAGTAAGGCACATATACTCACTAAGGAAACAGTGCCAAGTTAAGAGGGCTGCTTATGTTACCGTAAGTCTTAACTATGCCAACGTGTGTGGTTTCAAAACATTCATCTCCCTCCTGTTTCCCAGAGATGAATGGAATCGACTCCAAGGGATACGTGTTCTCCTAGTGATGTACCTGCTACCTTTGAAACACAAGCTGGCTCAGGACTCCTGGCAGGTGCAGGGGCAGAATCAGAGTTAATTCCCAGAGAGCAAGAGCTGTCCCTGTAGGGCAGCTCCCTGGTCACCAAGAAGTCACTGTCCAACAGCCCCACAGGACACAGACACAGACGCAGGAGCAAGACGCCTTGAAAGTGTCCTCTAACACTAAAGTTCTAGTCTTCTGTCTCCTCTTCTGTCTTCTTACACAACAACCTCATTGCCTTCTACAGCCCATAATGCAGACACATAGCCAAGAAGACAACCAATCAAAACAGCCTTCCTACTGAAGGTGAGGCAGGTTCAGGAGAAATTCTGCAGCACCATCGATTCCCACGCAGCAGTTCCTGCTAATGGGACTATCACCCCGTCTGCAGAGAGGGGAGCGTACTGATTCACTTTCTGCATCCAGTCTACTTCCTGGTACACTCTCGCCCGCTCAGAGGAGTATGTCTGCCAATCAGTTCTCACCACCAAAAAGACAATACCTTGAAGGCTTTATCAGAAATCCACAGGGCAGGGCTGGGGGTGTAGTTTAGTGGCAAAGAATGCCTGGGACCCTGAGTTCCATCCTCAGCACGACAAAACAACAACAACAGAATCTATATGGCAACTCAGATATGATTATTTCAACTTACTGCTTTAAGAGTCAACTGCTTTTCCTGAGTTCAAACTAATCGAAGCTTCTGAAGTAACCACTTCCCCCAGAGGCCAGAACTTTCACCTCTGCACAGGGGAATACCTCTTATAAACCAGGTAAAGCAAGAGAGTGCAGACTGAATGATGGCCCAGGATCTATGCAGCTGCTGATTCCTTATCTAGCCCGCCTGCACCGTGAATCCCTGAAAGTCAAAGTAGAAACTTATTTCATCAATTATCTGGAAGTCTAAAAGCAGAGACCACAACAAGCCTGCAGAATTCCAGTTTCTCATGCTGGCTTCCATTTGTTTCACAGAAGAGTGGCAAGAAAAACATTAAAGAAGGCGCTCGCTCAGTCTCAAATTCTGCCTTTTTAGACTCCCTGGGCTTCTACCAACTGCAACTTGGTCACCACAGACGATCTTAAGAGGTAAAAAGAAGTAAAAAAGGAAGTACAAAGATCAAAGCAGCGCTGATAGGGGCAGGACTGTTTTTGCAGTGCATATTCCAGTAGTTATCGGCTGGGCTGGGCTCGAAAACCAGGGACACTCACTCAGCTCAAGGGACTACTGACTGCGGGACAAAAGATAAAGCCAAAATTTCAGAACAGAAATAATACAGGGTCAAATCATCACCAACCTTTAGTAGGTTATGCTACTTTCTCACAACAGTCTTTCAGCTTAGAAGCGGTTGACTTTCACAGCAAGGAGCCTTAGTTCCAGCACTAAATGCACATATAAAGCGCCTTCCTTTCTGTCTGGTTTGTTGGGCAGGCTACGACCTAGGAAGACTTTTATCTGAGTAGGTGAGGGGGGTAATTAAGAGCTGAGAGTCTGTCGATAGGGACAGTTTCAGATTGCATGTTTCCATTCATTACATATGATACATGTAAAAGGCTATAGGAAACACATCTCTTTTTATTTTGTCTTTCCAAGTTCATGAACTCAGAACAATGACAACAACAAAAAACCCTTCGCTTTAAACTATTTACATAATTTTTTAGTGGGTCAAGCAGCAAAAGGACTCAAGTCTAGAAAGCACAATATTAAAATCAGGAAAACATCATACTTCAGTTAAGGGATTTATTTTACTCTAGTTTTCTTTTTAAAGCTTTAACGAACACGAATGTAGTTTAAACTACTCAGGAGTGTTCAACTGAGTTTCGCGGGAACACTAGTGAAATCTTAAACTGAAGCTTCGGTAGGAGGGCAAAGCTCATCGGTTTGCAGGAGAGGGTTTTGACGCTCTGGCTATTGAATCGTGGGGCATACTACAGCCACTTCTCACGAGCTCTATAACAAAATCTTTGAGTGAGATACGGTTATTTTATAAGCTCCATATAAAGCTGTACTTAACAAAGTCCATAAAAATGTCTTACATCTTGATGACCAGGTTCTGTAACCCCAGTCCCATTTCATTTGCAGAACAGACCAATAAACCAGGGCCAATACCTCCATCGAGGTCCATTTTTGAAGACCCTAAGAAAACTTCCACTCGGGCAGGCGTGGCTTGTATCATTAGTGTTGTTTAGAGGTCACGCTGGGCGCCTGCTGCCATTGTCCGCGAGTTTTACATAATCAAGTGTCTCAAAAGTGCCGGTGTGTGTGGGGGGGAATCTCTTGTGTACAACGCCAGGCCCTGGCGATCCTACCAGGCCCTGCTTAATTTCTGAACATTAGTGTGCAGGAGAGAGGCAGCGGGCTCTGCGCAGGACCAGGCCCGGTGACCCCGGGGACTCTGGCGGCGCCCCCAGCTCCCGGCCCGGGCGAGCCCACCTCGCCGCCCGCGGCCTGGCCGATCAGCCCCGGTCCCGCCCGGTCCCCGCCGTTCCCGGTCCCGCCCCGGTCCCCGCCGTCCCGGCCCGGAACGAGGAAGTGGCTGCGCCCCGCTCGGCCCCGGCGCCCTGCTCACCCTGCGGCCCGCAGTCCCGGGATCGCGGCGGGGCTGAAGGATCGGATCCGGTCGGGTCTCAGCAGGTCTGATCGGGCCGGGCCGGAGCGGGTCTGAGCGGACCGGGTCGGATCGCGTCGAATCGGGTCGGGTTAGCGTCGCTCCATGCCGGGCGCAGTACGGGCGGGGACGCGGCGGCGAGCAGGGCGGCGCGGACCGCGGGGAAGGCAGGCGGACCGCGGGGAAGGCAGCGCCGTCCGCCGCCGCCGAGTGGCGAAACCTCCTCTTCCTGCGGGCGGCGGCGCTGCCTCGGCCTCGCTCGCGCTCTCACTTCCTGCTGGAAATTCCCGCTGACGTCGGCGGGGCAGGGCCCGGGGGCGGGGGAAGCCCAGGGAGGGGGACCCGGGGGGCAGGGGGGCCCTGGGGTGGGGGCGGGGACTCGGGAGGGGCCTGGGGTGAGGGGTGGAGACCCCCGGGAGGGGCCTGGGGTGCGGGAGGAGACCCCACCTCTCCAGGCGGCCTCGTGGCTGAATGCGGGCAGCGGGCCCCCGAACGGGCCTGCAGGGGTCCGAGCAGCCCCTGTAAAGTCCGTGGTACCCCTGTGTACCCCAGCCCGCTGCGAATCTGCGCAGATTCGCTTGGAATTTCTATGTCACCGCGCCGCCGTCCAGGAAGGATGACAGGTGACCGTCCGGGTGTCGCCGAGGTCCTCAGTCCCCCGCTCCACCTCGGTTACCCGGGGCACATCAGGCCACGGGATCGGGATCGCGGTGCATCCAGAATTCCAGCCCTGGAGGGGCCAGGCGGGTGCGCAGGTCGGGAGGAGCCCATCCGCAGGGACCCCGCTTGTCCTGGCACAGCACCCGGGACAGGGCTCCAGCGGGGACCCTCCCGGCCTCTGGGCTTCCCTGGGCCCTGGCACAGGACCCCGAGACCGGTTTAGGCACAGGTCGGGATGCCCTGGGCTGAAACGGATCCTGTGGAGTTCGCTGTTTGACCAGAGTCAAAGTATAATTTAACTTGGAGACATCGGGAATCGGGTTAGAAGCTCCAGCGGTGTTTGGGGGACGTGGAGAACGGTGGCCTGTCTGTCACTCTGTCCTGAGGCTTCAGGACCTCGTTGGAGGAGTTGGGGAAGGACTAGATCCTTTTCACTGGCTGTGGGTAACCTCCGGACCTTGGGGTGGTCCAGCAGTCTGCTGCCATTTAGCTCCCTCAAAACAGCTAGAATTCAGAGGATTCTAACCGATCAGAGGCAACGATGTTTTAGAAGTTGTTATTCATGGGACATTATTAGAAATCTGCCGCTGTTACACCTTGGGAGGTCGATGTCTAATCTATGTAAAATGACGTTTGCTTCTGACACAGCCTCTCCCTGCACGGCCTCGGAGTGAGCAGCCCCCTCCCCCCAAACAGATGTGGACCAACAGCACAGCTACAGAGCAGGGCCATCCTCGCTTATTTGGGAACAAAAACCCAAGAGGTAACTGGTACAGAAGGTTCAGTTAAATTTCAAACTCAAAATGTTTCCTCAGAGTGAACTTGAAGTTGGGGCGTTCAGTATTAATTTCCTCCGACCTTGGTAACGGATTGCCGTCAGGTGGATGCTTAACGCTGCCTGGACTTGTTTCAGCACAGTTTTTGGGCTACAAGTCTGAAATCATGCTGCCCCTTGGCTCTGGGAAATGTCTTGTGCCCTCCTGGCCTCAGGTGGCTGGGCTGTGTCACCTCATCTGTGCCTCCTTTATCACCAGCCTTCTTCCTGTGCCTTGGACCCCAGACCTCCCCCTCTTTTCTCTGATTAAGAAACTCATCACTGGACTTAGAGCCCACTCTAGTCCAGTGTGGCCTCCTCTTAACTTTCTTACACTTGCAAAAGACCCTGTTTCCAAATAACATAGTGTTCATGGTTAAGATAGGGTCAAGGTTTAGGGGGATGCAGTTCATTGCACAGCAGAAGAAAACTAAGCCCCCTCTTTGCTCTTTTTGGCTCCATCCACTCTAAGATGTCAAAGGCTTTGCCAGTGTCCGGTTACAGGAGTGCAAGAAAAGCTTAAAGTGGAATTTCAGGCACTGAGAGTGTGGAAAAGGCAGGCTGTGTTTGTCACTGAATCCTGAAACCGTGCGGATTTCCTTCCTCACGAAGCCAAGTGTTGGAGATGGTACCTAGAGAATCCTGCGGTTGGGATCTGTCCAGTGTTTGCACTGACACTGAGAAAGTCTGAGGTCCTGAGTTTGATCCCTGGTGCCAAAGAGAGAGAGAGAGAGAGAGAGAGAGAGAGAGAGAGAAAGTCAGTGGTATGTGTTTGAAGACCTGCGCGCTGTGTCGTTTCTCAGTAAAGGGCTAGGAAACCAACCTCAGTAGCCTTAGAAATATGTCCCGGCTACAGGAGCCAGGATGAAATGTGAAGTGCTCACCTCGCTCGGGATCAGACTCCAGCTGGGGTCCCGACTCTGTCTTGAATTATGTGTGTAAATTTTACCAAGTAAAATTTGGTCCGAATGGCAGCGTATCATTACAACTTATAAGTGATGGCAGCTTTGTATAATGGTTTATTTATATTATGCATGTCGTATATATGTCATGATGTACATGTGGTGTTATGTATGTATACAATAGCAACACATATGTTACATCATAACCACCCTGACTCACAGTTCTATAGACTAAAGGGAGAAAAAGAACACAAAAGGCCTAGACAAGTGTAAACAATTATGTGAATGTTTTCCTTGTCCCTCCCTTTCTTCCTCTCCTCCCTCCCTTGTTCCCCTTCTCATTTGAACAGTTTCTTCCCTTTTCCCAATATATATTATACATTTTGGTCCTTATTTACACTTTCAGTTTCTCACACCAGAGAAACAATGTGGTATTTAAACGTGTGTGTCTGATTTATTTCACTTAAGAGTATGACCTCAAGGTGCATCTATTTACCTAGAGATGTCTCAAGCTTATCCTTCTTTATAACAGAGTAGTACTCTGTTGTATAAAAACCCACAGCTTCTTTATCCATTCATCATTTGATGGGCATATCGTCTGTTTCTAAAATTTAGCTATTACAAACTGTGCCATTATAAACATGGGTGTGTATGTATCACCGTGGTATGATGCTTTTAATTCTTTCTGGAAGATACCAAGAAGGGGAATATCTGGGTCAAATGGAACCTCTACTGTTAGTTTTTTGAGGAATTTCCACACTGATTTCTACAGCGGTTGTACCAGTTATGAGAATTTATGAGACTTTATAAATAAAAATCAATTGCAGTTCATTGTCCCACTGTCTGAGGATATAACGCCAAGGGTCCACTCCTCACACTGCGTCCTTGCCCACTGAGCCTCTGTATAGAGGGTGCCTTCGCCCTCTACCAAAATCCTCACTGCATGCTGCCTCGCGCTTGCACAAGCAGCAGAGACACTGTGAGACTGCCCCACCACCTGTCAGTGGCCACGGTGACAGAGAAGATATTGCCTCCACTCCTCGCAGAGGCTTGGGAGATGACCTTTACCTGGGAACCGGGGTGCAGTGATTTGTAGGACAGATTTTATCACTAAGAGCGAACCTAACAGAGAGGAAGAGAACGCTGCTTCCTCACCTGGAGAATACAGAGTTTTATTCCTTTGGCAGTGAAGACCCTGAATGGGGACACCTATACATTCAAAGAGAGACTGTCACTCACTTCATGGCTCCCCGTGTCTCTTCTGTTGGTTAAGTGGGTATTTACACATCGCCGTGGCTGTCTTCGGGGGTTCACAAAGCCCAGGGAGTGCGAGCGACCACTGGGCGCAGTGCGGTCGGCACTTCATGGAGGGAAAACCGGACAGCGAGGGAAACGGCACCCGGCTGTCCCCTCCCAGGAAATGTCCATGCCTGTCCCGTCCTGAGTAGCTGCATGGCTGCATAATCCACTCGTTTGTGGACAGGCGTGGTGCCACCCCCACCACACAGCAGTGTTCCAGGTCACCGGAATTGGGTATGGAACGCATCAAGGTGCCCATTCCCGGGGAAGCCCTCGTTCTCGCTGGCTGTGATCAGCAGCGCTGGTGTTTCTGGGAGGAGGAACCCGGCGAAGACCACAGCGTTGTGTGCATGTTGGATGGTGGTGAAAGACAGACAGGAGAAAGGAGATGGAAAGAGTTTAATACTCAGCTCGTAGCACAGTGTTATAGTGCTTAAAGCAAATTTCGTAAAAAACGAACATATGTTCCAGAGGTTTCTAATTATTCTTTTCTTTAAAATTAGGGGGTTGGGGATGGGGCTTAGCGATAATGTGTTCCTAGCATGCATGAAAACACACTGAAAACATCGCTACACACACACACACACAACCCACCGCAAACCAAGGAAATACACTTCATTTCGCTAAAAGCCCGCCGATGGGTGAAATCCTCCCCGCAGGTGGAGACTCCGGTGCAGAGGCAGGATTTGAACCTAGGCCAACTTCTCGTCCACATCTGGGGGCCTGAGACGGGAGGGGAGTTGCAATTGGAAGAGGAGGTCCTGGAATTGCCTGTCCTGTTTATTTGGAAGTATAAAAAAAGAAATGGATTATGTATTGTTCTCCTCTTTATGAGGATCATGAAATACTATTTTTTTGTCTCTCGCCCAAAAGCACCCTGGAATTAACCAACAGCAAGCAACAGTTAATTATACAACAATGTACCGGGCAAAACAAAGACTTTTCTGACAAAATATGTCCTGAGGAAATGGACTATGTGGGCCAGAAAGGGTCGCCATTTATCTAAGGGGAAGACAGTTGAGATTGTGCTAATGTAGCAGCCACGGGACACACCACCTCCGTCATCCATAGGGAATTTACTACCTGTGGCCTTGTTTCCAGTGTATGTACATGGTGTTTGGGGTAAATAATATGTACAGCTGTTATAAAAATTATAAAGCAAAAGCTGAATATAGGTAATGCAAAATTGCCTCAGAAAAGGTAGAGTGACCTGGGTGTGGTGACACACACCTGTAATCCCAGCACACGGGAGGCTGAGGCAGAAAGATCAACCTGGACTACATATCTAGACTTTGTCTCAAAAAAACAAAACAAAAAAACAACCCCTCCTCAAACAAAGAAAAGAGCAAATGTAGTCTTCTTTAATGCCTTTACTCAAAGGTGACACCTTATTCATGCTTACCTTTCACGGCTCCACTTAGAGGCAGAGAACCCCTGATAAAGTTTTGCTTTTGTTTTAGGAAGAGGAAATAGGTCAGGTGAGTGTCTGGCTAATATTTGCTACACGTATGTTGTTATGGCTTATATCTAATGACCTCTCTCCTTGAAGCCTCATGTGCTCATAGGTGGGGCTTTTGGGAGGTGGCTGGATCTAGGTTGTGTGATAGTGGGATTAATGGTGTGCAACTACATTGGTTTAGCACAGTTCTGGGTGTGAATAATGGAAGGTCCACCCTGTGTAGCCTGGATGGAAGATAAAGGTACAGAAAGAAGGCAGACGCGCTGCTTCCTGCTGGCCCTGCCATAGACTGTTTCTCCTCTGTGATGCTCCTCTGCATGCCACCCTGCCTTGGAGCCAGCCAACTATGGACTGAAACCTCTACAAATTGTGAGCCAAAATAAACCTTTCCTCCTTTAACTTGTGGGTGTCAGGTGTTTTGTCTGAGCAATAGAAAAGTAACTAAGACGTATGCAAAGTCATTAATCTCTCAAACAGTTGTGTATTGGTCATCATTAATGTCTCCATTTTGTACTTGGGAAGTTGGCCACTCTTCCTGAGACGTCATAACTAGGAAGTAGTCGGGAAGCCCGGGTTTGAACCCGGTAGATTGGGCTGCAATGCTCATGCCGTCAGCTGCTTTGCTAACCACATGTCCGATGGCGTGAAACACATAGTGGAGGTCTTGAGAAAGTGGAGTCCACAGGATGTGTTCACAGCTCATATACGCAGTTCAGTGAGAGGAGGACTTGGACGGAGCTGGGGTTTTTAATATTCAGGGTTAGAATGATGATACTGTAATAGAAGAGATGGGAGTGAGATGAGTTCACTTTAGATGGGTGAGGTACTGTGGGCTCAGTAAGGTGTCCGGGTAGAAATGACCAATATTCCATCAGAAATTAAAGCCTGAAACTCAGAGGAGGAAACACAGGGCTGGAGATGTAAACTAAGAGCTGATGGCAGAGGTGGCCCAGTAGTTGTCCCAAGAGGGTTTCTAAAAGGCTGGCGGCCCCGGGGAGCTAGGAGGGACATGGGGCAAGGAGAGCACTGTGATTGGTGACTGTGTTGCTGGAGTGAGGAGAGGGGAAGCGGATGGGGAGAGCAATGTGTAAAGACTCCGAGAGGCCGTGGAAGGGGGAGGAAGACTGGAGGAGATGCGCGTAAAGCCTCAGAGTGCTCAGCAGTCCTAGTCCTGCCCTGTCCTGCAGGTGAGGAGATCGGTGTGAAGTCCCAGGCAGGGTGACAGGGCACGGATGCCCAGCGTTTAAGGGCAGAAGCCCGAAGACAAGGACCTTAGTTCTTGGATAATGCTGAGAGTTGTGGCTGTGGACCTAGGTCACTTCTTTCTCCAGTGCTGGGAAATCAAAATGGGGCCCTGTGTGCTGGGCAAGCAGTCTACTCCGAGCCGCTCCTGTGTGTTGTTTCAGGGCAGCTCGGCCCTGAAGGTGGGAGCCCAGAGACAGCTTTTAGGAGGCTGAGGAGCAGGATGGGGTGGGCAAGGCAAGTGGTCAATGCAAAGTCCCGCATCAGCCTGTAGCTGGGGGGGAAGACGCTCCTGTGGTCTATCATTGATCTGACTGATATTTATGGAGGGTCAATGAGTTGACAGAGCTAATAAGAGAAGATGAATGAAGGAGCAGGTTTCCAGGATCAGGAAAGGAGCCATGGGTAGAATCTCTGGCAGGCCCTGGAGAGGAAGAGGTGGAAGTAGAGGAGGAGGAGGAAGAGGAGGAGGAAGAGAAGAGAAGGGAAGGGAAGGGAAGGGAAGGGAAGGAAAGGGAAGGGAAGGGAAGATGTAGAGGACGAAGCTCAGGCCCCAGGCATCCACTGCTTGCACCTGGCTACCAGAGGAGAAGCCCAGGAGAGACTGCCAAGTGGTGAGGGTGCCAGCCAGATCCAGTCCCTCCCAAGGGCCAGCTGAGCCCATTGGAATTGGTCTTCTCCTGGAGACCGAGCGTGGGGATGAGGAGTGTGGGGACCAGCTGTCCCAGGCCGGTCTTTTCTGCAGCCGCCCTCTGGGACTTGCAGGTGGCTTCTGCCTTGTGTGTCCCTATCCTTCTTCCTCTGAGGACACCAGAGTCAGCCCGTCCTCTGAGCCTGGTGACCTGGTGAGGCTGTAGGGCTGAGGACGGCAGTATGCAGAGTCGCGGAGCACAGCTGAGCCGCAGCAGAGAGGAAGGCTCTGTGATTTGCTGGAAGGACCAAGCCGGCCCTGTGCCTGGGACACTCAGCTGCACACCTCCAGCCCCACCTTTGGGAGTTCCTGTCCTGGAGGAACAGGGTGACGGGCTGCACCACAGACACACAGCCCCAGAGCGGCCTCCAGGGAACTGGGACCAGCCACTGGGCATCACAGCGAGGCAGCTGCGGGTCACCTGCTTCATGACAGGTGGGGTTCTCCATCCTCTGGAAGTGGCCGGGGGTGGCCATCAGGTCTGTTCACAAGTGAGACTCCGATATGCACACACGCCTTTTAATAGGGTAAATATGTCTCTGCATGCATGTATTTCCTGACGCGTTTTTATGAGAACCTGAAAGAGCTCTTTACAATAGTAATATCTTTTACAATCTCTCCACTATGCTATTGGCAGAAAGACTTTATTGTTTCATATTTGTGGCATAGGGGATTGAGCCCGGGACTTTCACAATGAACTACATCCCTAACCCTTATTTTATTTTTATTTTGAGACAGGGTCTTGCTAACTCACCAAGTTGTGCAGGTTGGGCTTGAACTTTTGATTTTCCTGCTTCAGCATCCCAGAGTGCTGTGATTATAGGTGTGCACCGTACGGCGGGTAGCAAGACTTTGGAGGACTTTGTTAGGACATTCTGAAGTGAAAATTCATACAACAATGCTTATTTGTTGGCTATTTTACTGTTTCAGCTATTTAAAAAAAACTTCAGGTTCAGTATGCTTTAAAAAAGTACACTCACTGCATGTAAAGGAATTTTTAAACACATAACCTTAACAGCTAAAGTTTCTGTGTCGGTACACACAATTGTGTGTGTGTGTTTGTGTGTCCATGTGCACACACAAGTGCACATGCACATATGAACTGGAAAGTAATTATGTCCTAATAGGATTCTTCTTACTTGGAGCATAGAAGAAAATGCTTGAGAAATGTTTAATTTCTTTGAGTAGAGAACAATCATATGTGTTTCTTTTATAGCAAATTATATAGCTATTTCTTTTCAAAACATTTTTCGTGATGCCAATATTTCCTTTTGAAAGGAAATGTTTAAGTTAGTAATTCACTTGCCTACTGAAAACCAATTTTTAGAACTATAGAAACCTTCCCAGAGGTAGAAGGAAACCTAAAGGCCTTGATGTCTAATCTGTCCAGCATTCGGGGCCCACGGAGAATCTGGAGAGGTTGTTGTGCAAAATCATTCTCAGATCGAGCCCAAATCTCTTATTCTGTAATTTGAACTGTTTTCCCCATTTCCACCCTATAGAACGAGATGGATAACTTTACTTTCTCATTCCTAAAAGAGCCCTTCAGACATTTAAGATGCATATTGTTACCCTTCTGAGTCTCCTGGTGCTTACTGTCTTGGCTTACTGAGGGGCGAGAGTTTTACCTACATGAGGGCTCTTCCTTTTCACAGCGATTCTCCTGCTTTCATTTTCCAGATGAGGAAAACAAGGTCGGAGAAGGTCATTTGCCCGAGGTCTCCTGTGGCAGAGTGGGACTGAGAATGTGGGAGCCGGGCCACAACAGGAGCGATGGGGCAGGTGGTGACGAGAGCCCAGCCCCGGGGGCCCCGGCCGGGCCACACTCACTGCCAGGCAGATGCACAATGAAAGGGGGTCTTGGGAGGGGCTCGAATCTGGCATGCCACTGAGGCCTAGACATTCCCGGGCGCACAGAGGAAGCCAAGCCTCCTGCACTCAGGTGTGAACTTCGGGGACTGGAGAGAGGCGGGGACTGAGCTGGGCCAGGCTGCGGGAGCTGGAATTTCTGGCTCTGTCTCTCCTTGCCTTGCTCTCCTGAGCCTGCGGCCTCTGATGAGGATTAAATCTGGCCAGTCTGTGGTGTCGCTGACCCAGAAGCCTGTCTACCTGGGTGACGGCCCTCAGGAGGGGAGCTGTTCCCAGCACCCGGGTGGTGCAGGAGGAGTGTCCTTTGTATAGGACAACAGCCCAGACAGCAGGTCTACCTCTTCCCCAGTACAAGGGGAAGAAGCGCTGTGTTGGGGAATCCCACAGTTCCAGGCAAACATCCCCAGGTCTCCTGTTGTGGCTTGTTTCTAGATGTCCCCCCAAAGCCCAATGCAGTCATAGGTGGGGCGTTTTCAGAGGTGGCTGGATCTAGCGGGTGTGATTACTAAATTAGTCCACTGATTGGTTAGCCATAGTTCTGCTGGGATCAAGGATGCGATACTAGGATTAAGGGTGCTGGGATTAAGGGTGGGAGTGCTACCCGCCCTGAGGGCAGATAGTCTGGATAAAATACAAGGAATAGAAAAAGGCTTGTCTATCCCCCTTTTGCTTCCTTTGCTGCCTTCTGCCTTGTCTGCCTGTCTGCCTGTCTGCCATGCCACCCTGCCTTGGATCCAGCCAGTTATGAACTGAAACCTCTACAAACTGTGAGCTAAATGAATGTGTCTTCCCTTAACTTTGGGTGTCTGGTATTTTGTCACATTTTGATTTTTTTTTGTGCCAGGGATCGAACTCAGGGCCTTGTGCTTGCTAGGGAAGCACTCTAACCACTGAGGTAAAGCCCCAGCCTGGGTATTTTGTCTCAGCAATGAGAGAAAAGTAACTAAAACATGTCGTGAGGTCGGGCTGCTCTGAAGATGTGGGAAGACTATGGAGCTGAGTTCGGAGGCAGAGGACCCCAAGGTCACCTTCTTAATGGAGTCTTTTCTGAGCCCCACAGTTACTTAAGACTTCCCTCTTATTATTCTCTAGTTCTTTAGCTCACAGACTTGAGTTGTATAAGTATCTACTGAGCTAGTGTTTAATTCGTCTTGACTATGAAAATATATGAACATTTCAAAACACAATGTAACGAAATAAAAAGTAAAGCATATTTTAAAAAGCAAAACCGATAAACATGACTGTTTGAAGCTAGTGGGAATCACTATGGACAGAGGCCTGATGGTGCTCTCAGGACACTAAGGAGCCTTAGGAAGGGTTGTCTGTGGGATGCAGGCAGAGTTTGGGGGTCCAACAAGGATGTCAGAGCATCCCAGGGCTCAGAACAGGAGGGGAGCAGAGAAAGTAGGTGCTGGGCCCAGAAAGAGACCAGCTTTGCAGGAGCCAGCCCTGCAGAGGGGAAACCAACCTGAGAAGGACTACATGGTGGGGGGAATGCAGGAAGTCACCCTGTCCCCCCGCACCTGGGCTGCTCATCAACGGGGCGGGATGGAGGCCAGAGGCTCCAGGAGGATAGAGGGGGCAGGGACTGGGTCTGAGGGACAAATGTGGGGCATCCAGGATGCAGCCCCCTTAACTGGGCACAGTATTCAGGCCATCAGCATGTGGTGGTGTGGACTCACCCTGACAGGCTGCACTGTTGGCCATGGTCCCCGGTGATTCAGCCCCCGTCAGAGTCCAAGTGGGCGAAGATACCCACAAGGGACATAGTGATGTGCTGCGCTCACTCTGAAACTCTGTCCCTCATCAAACTGCATCTGCAGAAACTCACGACACCGTCACATTGAGTCCGTGGAAGAAAGGTTCCAGGTGACTTGAGGCCAGGTTATTCCGAAACATCTTGCCCACGTGGTTGGAGCAGACCAGGTCCTCCGACATCGTCCTTGACCTCTCAAGTGTCACTGAATAAAACAGCCAGCAACCCTTCTTGCTGGGGATGGAGGCTTGGTTATATCTAACTCAGCTACGCTGTCAATTCCACTCTTAAAATAGTATGATCCGGCTGTATTGAGTACATTATACTTTGGAATTTCCTTTACTTTGGTTACAAGTATCTGTGTTTTGTTATTGCCTGTAAAAGATCGTTTCATTAATGCATAATTCTAGATTAGGAGCTACTTTCTCTTTACAAATTAAACATTTCGTTCAATTCTGGTGTTCACTGCTATTAAGAAGTCAGTCTAGAAGCTGGGGTGTAGCTCAGTGCCAGAGTGTGTGCTTAGCATGTGCTGGGTCCCGGGCTCAATGCCCCTGTATACTGTGCCCACCCTAAAAAAATCCAATGTGTTCTCCTTTCCTGTGTCCTGTTTGGGTTTTATATGGCTAGCTGGATCTTATGATTTGATATATTTCAACAATTTTGAAAAGTTACAAGTCTGTTATGTTTTACAATTATTGCCTTCCCTTCATTTTCTCAGTCTCTCTTCCTGGAATTAAATTGGTCGTATGCTAGACTCTCTCATGCTGTCCTCTGTGTCTCTCGTTGTGTGTTATGTCATTCATTATTTCTTTGCCTCGCATTCTGAAAAATTTCTTCAGGTTTATCTTCTAGTTCATCAATTCACCTTTCAACTACATCTCATATGCTGCTTAATACATCACCTGAGTTATGATAATAAATTGCTGACATTTCTTGAAACCTTATCTTTGGAAATTCTTTGAGGCATCATGTTAGCTTTTTGTTGCTGTGTTGAAATACCCGAGAATAAGAACCTCCAGGAGGAAAGGCTTCTTTCTGCTCACAGAAACTGTCCATATCTGGCCAGCTCCATCATTTCTAGAGGCAGCAACATCATGGCAGAAGGGCATGGTGGAGGAATGCTGCTTACCTCATGGCAGCCAGGAAGCAGAGAGAGAGAGAGAGAGATCAAAAACAACAGAAAGGAAAAGGCAAGGGAGCAGATAGAGTCCAAAAGGTCACGCCCCATGACCCACTTCCTTCAACTAGGCCCCACCTCCTAGTTTCTAGTCCTTTCCAACAGACCATCAGATTTCAGATTAGAGCCCTGGCGATCCAGTCACCTCCAAACGCCCCACTCCCAAACATGATCTGTGGGGGACATTTTAGACCTGAACCATAATGTGTGTAGAAATTTTTTCTTTTTTTTGTCTGTAATCTGGACATACTATTCATTTGGGAATGCTTTAAATGTAATTCTTTACTTAAACACTTTTGATTTCCACATATAGTGTGAGTGGTTACAAAATCATACATGAGGAATTTTTCTCTTTTTACCTGGTGACAAGGACAAGATGAGCAATTAATCATCTATTCCTTGTAGTTTTTAACTTATGGAAATAGATGAATTCCTAGCATGCATGCCAGGTAGGCAATGTGTTAATTTTAAAAATACATTATGCAATATTTCAGTTACTTCCATCAGCTATTTCATTTTAGTTACTTAGTTAAGGGTCGTAGCAGTCAGAAACACGGACAATTATTATCCACTTTTATCTGCTCTTTTAAAAGTTCAGGATCCATCATATATTTAACTGTTAACCTCTGAATCTTTAATTAGCTCTTTTTGTGTGAACTTACTGCTTTTAAAAAAGGTTTTTATCTGCCTCTCACACTAGTTCTCTCTCAGTGGAGCACCTGTTTGAAGTATTTATCTGGTTTTCCTCTCTGGCTGGCTGGTCCTTCTGGGGCAGGCTGATATTTTCCACTTCCTGCTCTGTGTCCATGACCTATAATTACAGACCGAGGAGCTGGGGTCTTTGGTGCAGTGCGGACCTGCAAGGGAAGCTTTCTGCACTTGTGGGCTGGCACGGAACCACCTGGCAACCTGTCAACATGCAGCCACTCTCTGAAGGAAGTCTCTTCTCACTGTGTCCCTGGGTGCACGTGAGACTGCCCGCTGGCCTCAGGGCTGGGGCCCCACACCTCCTGGCTGCAGCTTCCTCCTAGGCCCTCCTCAGCTGGAGGAGGCCAGCGCTGCCCCCCAACCCACACGAGCACGCATGTGGGGCGCTTTCCGAAGGGACTTGTGCTCCCTGGGGTAGGAGCCATCCAGGCCCGGGCTGGAGACCGCTCAGGAGCAGGTCCTCTAGGCTGCCCAGACAGAAGTGTGCAGAATCCTTCCAGGGCCTCTGAGCCAGTGACCTCAAGCACTCCCTTCCCGTGCCTGTGGATCTGCTCAGCTTCATCTTGGAGAAGTAGCTGGGGTGGGGTTGGGGGTAGGAGGGGTTGCTGGACCTGGACTTGGTTCCCCCTTCCAACAATGCTCTTTGAAGTACATGTCCACTCTTCATGACTAGGAGGGTCTGCCTCGTGGGATTGGCATCCGCTTGGAGCCTGAGATCTTTGGTTGGCTGGGAAAACTGGGGCACCATTACCTCAGAAGGAGGAGGGGTGTGGGAAGAGTAGAAAGAGTTGAGACCTCTGTATTGTACCACCCCTGTTGTATACACAGTAAAAATATGCATAGACATACACACCAATTTTACTGACATACACATCAGCAGATAGATCTAACATCCACCATATATTTAACTGTTTTACTCCATTAAATTTAAAAAGATAAGTAGTTTAGTTAAGTACCATAATTCCATTCTGATGGCACAGTGTAAATCGTTAATACAGGGATCGGGGACTTAGCTCAGTGGTAGAGCTCTTTGCCTAGCAAGTACAAGGCCCTGAGTTTGATCCCCAGAACCCCCCAAATTGTTAACACAGTTCTTATATGAGAACATACTTGTCTTGGCTAGCGGGTTTTTAACTGTGAAGTACAGAATCCTGACTCAAAATAATTCAACCACACAGAGTACATTAGATCCTGGAGTTGACAGTCTTCAAAGAGAACTTCAGGTTCAGGTGTCAGGTGGAGGAACTTGTCTCTGCTTTCCTGAATCCAGTGGCGATTTCTTCATGTTGGCTTTGCTTCTGTTGAAGGACGGCCTCCAGCTGCACTGTGGACAGCAGGCTTCTGCACAGCAAAGGGGAGGGCAGGAGAGAGAGAGGGAGGGAGGGAGAGGTTCTCTAAAATCAAAGGACTTTCCCAGAAGCCCTCATTAATCTTTCATTTTCATCAGCAGATCTGGGTCATGCACGCATTCTTTTTTAAATGGTTTCACTGAGTTATTAGAGCGCACAAGTCGATATGTGCTGACATATGTACGTATGTACCATGAAACCATCGCGGTGACGCAGTGAGGTGTAGAGGGCTTCTCAGGCCTTCTGTGGTCTCCCTCTCCTACTCCCTCTCCTCAGAGGAAGTGCCGCGTTGCTCTCTGCCACTTCAGTTTGCATTTTCTAGAGTTTGACATGAATGGAATACACAGCTGTACTCTTTTGTATTTGGCTTTTTTCCTTAGCATGATTATCTTGAGCCCCATCACATTGTTGTGTACATCAATAATTCAGTCCTTTTTCAACTGGAATGGGATTCTGCAGTATGGTTAAACCACACTTTGCTTGCCCATCCTCCTGTGGATGGGCACTTGGTGGGGTCTACTTTGGGGCTGTACAGTAGAGCTACCGCGTGTTACTTTTGTCTGCGACCGTGGAGACACATGCTGTGGATCCTCATGGGAAATACCTCGTGGGAAATACCTCGTGGGAAATGGCTGGAGCAGACTCATGTAGAATTTTTTAAAGAAATTGCATCTGTTTTCCCAAAAAGGTTGTATTATTTTTATTGTTTTATATCTCTGCCAGAGCTTCACCATATATTAACAACACTTGGTGTGGTCAGCATTTTTAATTTTAACCATTCTAATTGGGGTTTGTGTGTGTATCTTGTGGTGGTTTATTTTGCTTTACCTATGTCTAATGATGCCAGGCATCACCTCATTTACTTATTTGCTATTTGGTGAAAACTACGTTCCAATATTTTTTCTGTTTTTACTGGGTTGTTTTCTTCTTATTGAATTTTGAGAACTCTTTTTATATTCTGGGGAAAATTCTCTTGCCAGACGTGATTTTCGGATACTTCCTTTCATTCTGCGCCTTGTCTTTTCTTCATGTGAAGGCAGCGTTCTGCCCGGGTGCCGTGTGGTCAGCAGGTTTTTGGCCTGCACTGGGTTTGGTGTTGCTTCCGACAGTGCCTTCTCTGGTAGGTGCAAAGGTTTTTCTCCTGTGTTTTCTCTCAGAATGTCTGTAGTTTGGGGATTTAAATTCAGGTCTAGGGTACAGTGTGACTTAAATTTTGCTCACAGCAGTGAAAGATATGAATTGAAGTTCTTTCTTTTTCTTCTTCTTAGTAAAATAACGAGGCTGAGGCAGAAGAGATGCAAGTTTACGGCCAGCCTGGGCTTCTTAGGGAGCTTCTGCCTCAAAATAAAAAATAAAACAGTGTGTAGCTCAGTGTGGGAATAAATACATACAAATAAATAAATATTACATACAAATAAGTACACACACATACATTCTCTAGGACTCTATTTCTCTTGCGTGAGTTTTGGTAGTTGATATTTTTTGAAGACTTTTCCACTTCATCCAAGTTGTTGAATTTACAGTCGCAATATTTCCTTCTTATCTGTCGAAGGAATTGTGTTTCATATTTTGACACTCCTGCACATTCACATGCAGTTGTAGGGTAAAGACAAAGAGCTTCCGTGGGCCTTTTACCTTGTTTCCCACAATGTGCTGTCTCGCAAAACATTGGTGTGAGTTTGCAGCCTGGATTGCGACACGGCTACCATCAAGTCACGGAACATTCCCGTCAGGCCCAAGATCTCTGCTGCTCGCTACCAGCTACACCCACCTCTCTTCTCTCCTCCTCCACCCTCCTTAGCTGGGCCACCCCTGCCCTGCTCCCACGTGTACAACTTCGTTACAGCGAGAATATTGTAGAAATGGGATCGTGCAGGATGCAGCTTTCAGAACTGGCCTGTGGTCCCCTCGGTGTGAATCCTGGAGTTTCCAGGTGGCCGTGACCATGGTAGTTCATCTGCTCATTGCTGAGCTGTGCTTCCTGGTACAGACCCTGGCACACACTAAAAGAAGGTGGACCACTTCTCCTCTGGTTATTGTGGGTAAAGCTGCTGTGAATATTCTTGTGCAGGCGTCAGCAAGGATGCCAGCCCTCGTTTCCCAGGGTGCACTGTGGGTACAGAGCCCGCTCCATCCCAGGGCCTGGGGTCCCCAGCAGTCGCACAGGTGTGTGGGGACCTGTCACTGTGGTTCTAGCATCATCCTCCAGGGCAGGGGAGGGCGCACACACTTGCATGTGCTTGTTGCAGGTTTGTCCTCTTCAGTATGTTTTAGGTCACGGCTTGTGTCCTTTTGAGCTGGAATGTTTATTTGGTCCTTCTGAGGTTGAGAGTTCAATATGTGCCCACCATGTGAGGACTTTGTTGGCTGTGTGGCTTGTAAATGTATCCTCTCAGTTAGCTTGGCTTTTTATCCTTTTAGCTGTCTTTTACACAGAAAAAGTTCTAACTTGGATGAAATGTGGTATGTCAGCTTTTTCTGCTTTCTTGGGGCACACTTGGGTGCTAACAATAAAAACTGTTGGCCTAGCCTTAGAGTGCAGAGATTTTCTTATTTTTTAAAAATGATTTTAGTTTATATCTTATGTTTATGTCCATGAACCATGGTAGATCAAGGTTCTTTCTTTCCTGTCTGTGGATATCAAGTTTGTTCCATTTATTTAAAAAGCTGCTTCCCATATCAGGTTGCTTCTACACCTTTGTCAAAAATCAGCTGGGGCTGGGAGTGGTGGTGTAAGCCTGTAATCCCAGCACTCAGGAAGCAGAGGCAGGAGGATTGCTGTGAGTTTGAGGCTAGCCTGAGCTACATAGTGAGACCTTGTCTCAGAAACAAAAACACGCCTGCACCACCACACCCAGCTAAGCGTTTGGGCAAGGGACACTCATCCTGTACTACTTCCTTCAGAAAACTGCGCTTGTGGTAATTTGCATTTTTCTAGGAAGCACAATCCCACTTCATCTAAGCTCCCAGGTGTATGTGAGCGAGCGGTTCACTCAGTTTTCCCTTAACCCTTCGGGTCTGGCAGGGCCTGTGGTGAGCACCCTTATTTTGTTCCCCTCCATGTGTGGCTCTGCTGGGTACAGCCGTCAGAGTGGAAGGAGAGGTTCAAATCCATTAGGATCATTTTTACCTGGAAAGACCCACCGCTCCGTCAACAGCTGTGATTCAGGACAATTCTCCCCTGTACTTAAATGGAGTATTTGTTTCCGGCCTTCCTTAAAGCACCTCAATGGCATATTTAAGGTTTGAATTCAAACTCTTATTGGTTGGAGTTTAAAAAACGAACAAACAAATGATGAACTAGTAATGCAGAATAGCTACAGTGAAACAACTGCCCTCTTAAAGTCAATTTGTGTGTCCCCTTGTCTCCTTCCATCCTTTATTTTTCTCTTGGTTTGTACTTTACCGTACTCAGATGACAGGTAAGATATTGTACTCAAGTTCGTGTGTCCGATTTATTTAACTCCACATTATACGTTCCAGGTGTAGCCATCTTCCTACAAATGTCTTAAATTTATTCTTCTTTATAGCCAAAAGGATCCAGGGGCCCAAGGGTGAGGGTGAGGGTGAGGGGATGGGGAAGTAGGTAGAGTGAAAATACACCAGTGAACGTGAACAGTATACGCTGTAGACACGAAGTAAGATTAACGATATCAACAAGAATGAAAAGGGGGAAAGGGGACTGGAGGAAAAGGGAGGGAGAAGGAGAGGAGGGGATAAAAAAAGAAATACACTGTATTGGGTACATGTACCCACTCCAGCCCTCCAGATGACTGTAAAACGCATGCACTGCAAGCGTATACTAATTAAATCAGAAAAAGAAAAAATCCCTTCTTTTATAGGAAGACCTAATTTATAGTTTTATAGCCCTGGTCTAATCCCTTGTTCACAATGATTCTAAATCTGGGCTTTAGCTGAAAGGACGTGGGCTAGAAAACTTCCCTCCCTCACACGTCGAGCATCTTCTTATCAAGGAGTTTAAGGAAGGAAGGAAGTTGAACGCAGGAAATAACTCAGTGACGTGCCGCCTTGAAAACACTCATGCGTCACCGCCGCAGCAGCACCTCGGACCAAGCCTGGCTGTGCAGCATCTCGCGTTGGACCCCAACGTCGAGTTGCTCTTCCTGAACTGCTTGTGTCATCGATCGTGTCTCCTTTTCTCCCATGTGTGTTACCAGTGAGATTGGTCGGCAGTTTGTGAAGACACTATCAAAAAAGTTTGTCATGCTAAGACCCATGCAAGGAAGAGGTCAACCGTGATGGCGCAGATGTGTTTGGAAATCTGCAGTTTCCCTCGCTCTGTGCCCAAAGCCACGGGCAGTTGTCCGGGGGAACACTAACTATAGTGCCTTACAAGACCATCTTGTTTCCGTACTGCCAACTTACACAAGGGAAAGAAAATGAAGGGGATCAAGAGACGGGTGGAGTGGGGAGGGAGGGAAGGGCAAGGGGATGAAAAAAGGAATTAAAATGTGTTATATACATGTACCAACTCCACACAAGGAATTTAAACATTATGTATACATTCACGTACTAATAAAAAATGAAAACAAACAAAAATCTTACCATGTGGCAGACAAAATCAGCACAGAGAAAACCATACCTTAGCAAAGTGTTCAATTTAAGGATTAAAAAAATTCAAAATAGTCCTTAAAAAAATAAAGCCTGTTAAATAACAAAAGTCAGGCAGTCTTGAGAATTCTCCTTCATAGTAGTAAACATCAGTTTATAATGGAATGTTTTCTACAGAACTTTAAAGGGACAAATCTGTGATCCAAGAATTCTATGTCTGCTCAAGTTTTTATTTATCTGAAGCGGCAACATAAAGATGTTTTTAAAATATCTGTTGGTTCAGAAAACACGTTATCTGGATGCTTTGTGTTAGATAAATTTTTCCCTAATGACGTCTTTCAGTTGACTGTAAAGTTAATCCAAATGTTCAGATAGGGCCTATATGCTGCGACAGGTCTCGGGTGTTCAGGACC
Source organism: Hystrix cristata (assembly GCA_004026905.1). NCBI lineage: Eukaryota > Metazoa > Chordata > Mammalia > Rodentia > Hystricidae > Hystrix > Hystrix cristata. The sequence continues at coordinate 34,789 of PVJO010002504.1, read as the reverse complement.
GTGTGGCCGGCTAGCTCAGGTCTTTGCTTCAGTGATGATGGAAATGGAACGCAGGCATTCGGAGTCAATTTATAGGAAAAAGCCATAACTGGGGAAGTAAGAGAGGATGAAGGGGCAGAACTTTGACAAAGATCAGGCCGGCCCCCAACAGAAGAAAGCAAGGGGAAACTGGGGCGCAGGTCTGAAAGGAGGCTCTGGGACCCTGTCAACAAGGCAGTGGAGACCAGTTTTGTGGGGTGCTGGGGAGGGGTGGATTGGGGTGATCATTATCACACCCTGGTTTCCCGACTCCAGACGAACCCTGTGGCTTCTGGGGCTGCTCAACTCCCCTGAGACAGCTGTCTCTGCTGGCTGTGTCTGTCCCAGAGGCTCCGCGGGAACTGGGGCGACCTGGTTCAGGGCAGAGGAGACTTCGGGCATGGCTGGGGGAGATTCCTGGAAATCTCTCATCCTGGTATCTTCACTCTTGAAGGTGGGGGGGTAATATAAGCAGGGTGAATTAGAGCTAGTAAACCTGCTTTGCCAACTTTTAGACAGACACTCCCTACAAGACCAGCAAATCTGCAGCAGAGCTGAGAAGGGTTTGGCCCAGGGTTCCACACGGTGAAGGTCGGGCTTTGTTCTGCTTTTAGACACTCACTGGGCACCTGGGGGCTCAGGAGGGGAGTCACAACTGTTCAGCAAAACCTGAGTCTCCAGTTGCCTGGGGGGAAAATACAAGCCAGGCCTGAAATGAGCCACAGGTTAAGGGCCCAGGAGTTGGTCTGGCCTCTGTCCTGTGTGGTCTCTGTCAGAAACAGTTCCAATAGAATACCAGGTATAAGGTCAACGTCCTTCAGAGGAAAGAAACCAATAGTGTGAGTGTGTGTGTGTGTGTGTGTGTGTGTGTGTGTGTATTTACATACATTTTATTTCAAAAATTAAAATTTTTTCTTAATCTTTCAAATTGAAAAATTTTGTCAGAATGTTGTCTCTGCCTTACCTTTTTTTTTGGTAAGATAGTAAATCTTTGAAACCAATGTACTTGGGGCTTCTTTTTTCTGTTCTGAAAAGTTGTTTGCTGACAAATTTTATCTATGACTTTTGCTTCTGATTTCTACCCTGAACACTTCTAATTTTTAACACAGATTATTGTTACAAACCTTTTACCACCATTTAGATTTTAATTCCACTCAAGACTTTCAAGGACACACCTGGAGGGAGTTTGACCAAATGCTGGGCTCCCCAGGGCCCTCCAAGTTGATGCACAAAATTAACCAGCACCCTAGAGTTAAAGAACTGCTGTGAGTTTGCTATAAAAATAAATGCAAATGTCAAAAATTGTCCCTAGCTGACAATAATTCAAAAATTATATATAAAAAACAAATCATAATAATGTGGGTCTAAATGTCCAAATAGCATGAATGAAGACCCCAAATCAGCAAGAAGCTCACAAACAGGGAGATAGTAATAAAAGATAGCTAGTTTTAAAACTCTTTTGTGAAAGTCAAGAATGAAAAAGGAAGATTTTTAAGCGCTTCATCTCAGCAATACCTAAAACAAAGTTGGTATCTTCCAAATCTTCAGAAGATAAAATCAAACCAAAGAGCAGACAACAGAGAACAGAGGAAACAACCAGAAACCTGAAAAGAAAGAAGGAAAGAAAGAAGGTAATCACACACGTGAAAGCCAAGCTAGCACAGTGACGAAACTTGTCAGGTCTGGCAATACCTTGAGATGGTTTATACACCCCAATTAAAACTAAGTTTTCCCAAATAAGGTAAAAAAACAATCCATATACTGCTTTCAAGGAGCATATCTAAAACGAAACACAATTAACACAATTTAGAAAATAAAGAGGATAGACAGAGATTTACAAGGCAAACCTTATTTAAAAAGAGAAAACTAATGATTTCAGACAGTGGAAGTATCAGGGATGAAAACATTAAATGGTTAGGACAGAGGATCATTTTTATCACACTCACCATATAGCCCAAATTGCAACAGTCAGAAGCCTTTATGTGTTGACCGGTTTGACACTCTCAGTCAGACATTGTCAAGAGAGGGAAAGTGTGGGGTAGCACTCTCAATACAGGGATGTGTGGGAACCCTACTGAGGGTCGCAGGATCACGTGGCCCGCTTGGCTCTTTGGTCCCACCACCTGCCCTCTGGGAACCGCACTATCGATGGCAATGCAGGGGCTGCAGCTTGCCTGCCGCGGGGCTGGGCAAATCTATTTAGCAGATGCTGGAGACTCTGGGTTCCTCGGCGTTCCTTGTGGCCTAGTTGCCAGCTTGCCTTGGTTCTGCAGATAAAGCTTTGCCCTGAGCCCCTCAGGGCCAGCCCTTGGGTGCAACACTGGCCTGTCCACAGCTGAGCTGAATGCACCTGCGAGTGTTGCAGCCTCCGGCCTCTCCAGGCCGGCCCCTTCCCCTGGCTGTAACCTAGGCCCCACTGCTCCTGTTCCCATAGGGGAACGCTGGGCTCCCCGCTTTGCTAGCCTTCTCCACTTTCTGACTATTTCTCCTGGAAGTGTTCTTTATAAATCACCCTCGGTAGAATCCTTGACTTAGGCTTGGGGTTGGTGACACCGCCCTGACCAGCACATGGCTGGGGCTGGCCGCGCAGAAGGGCTGGCCAGGGATTGGCAGAGACTGGCAGCCAGCCCGAGCCCGGCTCTCTGGGTCTTGATTTGCTGCTGGAGAAAGGAAGCATCTCTCTGTCCCTGTGACAATGAAACACAAGGGACAGGAGCAAGGGCCATGGGCATCTGGTGCTGCCCAGGAAGGAGGTGGCGAGGCCGGGAGAGCAGGTCAGCACCAGGGGCCGCCCCCGAACCCCAGACCACTGCTGTACAAGCTTGAGGTTTGGGAATCGCTGTCCTCTTAACTAATTCTGGTTCAGCAGCTCTTGCTGTACTGACTGGCCCCAGTTCACTAGCTTTCTAATGAAGTGCACTAATTTGAATTGGGCTTATGTTATTTGCAATAAAAAGATTTCCAGCAACATAGCAGTTCAAGTAGGAAAGGAGTAAATAAGGTTTCAGAGCACTCTAATAACGTGAGCTTGACCCTCTGCGTTCCGTTTCCATAGCTGTGGATCCAGCCCATGGAGGGTAAAAATGTTTTTAAAAACTGTGTCTGTACTGAACTTCTTTTCGTGACATTATTCCCTAAACCTTTCAGTGAACATGCATACTAATGATGTTGATGTAGAGTGTGTTACAAACAGATTTGAGGTGATGCAAACGGGAGGTGTGTGGGTTTTGTGCTAATCCCCTGTGACTCTATGCTGGGGACTAGGACTGTATTTGGTAAACAAACATAAGCATATTAACCTCAAAACAGTCTCACTTTATTCTTTTTATTCTCCAAAACACTTTTTTTTTTTTCTGAGACGAGGGCTCACTCTGTAGCCCGGGCTGGCCTTGAACTCGCAGTGAGCCTCCTGTCTCAGCCTCCCAAATGCTGGAATTATAGTCATGCACCGCCATGCCAGGGTAGCACAACTTTTAAAGAACACAGTCTTTAAAATGTAGGAAATGTGGAAACTAATTTCCAAAGGTTAAAGACATACAAAGATCTGGATGGAAATTAAAAATACTTGTGTGATAATTACAGGGTAAAAAGCAAAGCCGACTTTGACACAGAGTGAGGACGCTGGTGTTCAAGGAGGCCTGAGGAGCTAGCTGCTCTTCCTCTGTCTAATCCTTGGTCCCGTTCAGCCCAGTGACTACTCTGGCATCCAAATACTACTCAGGCTTCTCTGCGCTCATTGGCTCAGAGGAGAGGTGTGAAGTGGAAAAGAAATAATTTCTTCCTTATGATTTTTTAATAAGTATGTAATTTGTCTTGGAAAAGCTTAGGGTCTTTAAGGAAATACTGAGATATAGAGAAAATATTTGGCCAGGAATAATTTGAAAGAAATGGATATTTCCTCCTCTTCTACTGAGAAAAGAAGAACATTTCTAGACTGGAAGGAGGGTGGTGACAGGGAAGGTGATGTCATCTCTGTGCCCCTGGACCTGTCTCAAGTGAGGCTCTGGGAAACAGCTTCCACCAGACAAAGAAAGCGACAGATGTGTGTGGGCCGGCAGCAGTCACAGAGAGTGGCCCAGGCCTGGCGTGACCCCTCTGGGTCACGGAGTCTGACCTGGTGGTGTCCCTGCCCTGGACCAGTCTGGAGGGTGGGTGATCTTGAAGAGTCAGCACCCTATTTCTCAACAGGGGACCCTGAGGATGACCTCAGCTAAAGGAGCAGAGAGGATCACCCCATGCTGCGTGGCTTCTGGGGCAACAGGGACTTGAAGCAGATATTGAGTTGATTTGTAAAACAATAAACTGGGCTGTATTTTTTCCTGCTGCTTTTAAGTTTGAGACTAAAATACGTGCTTGTGGGACGTGGGCTAAAGAACTTGGGAAAGCAGGACTTCACCTCTTCAATTCCAATCCCTCAACCCAAATTTAAGTCTTTCTTCATGGAACTGGGGCTCCAGTAATATTTATGTAATTTTATAAATGTGTCAATTTTCACTCTAAGTTTTTAGGCTTTTGCACTCAATTTAGTTGTGACATTATAACAATATTTATAATTGAGTATTTCTTCTTTTGCCTTTCTCGACCCTCCTTTCTCCCAAGGCTGGGAGGACTTTCCTTTTACTAATGTGAAAACTGCCTCATGGGGCTATTTATTATCTTGCTACAGGCCTATTTTTGGATGAAACAGTTGGTAATACCCTAGTTTTTCTCTTTTGAAGCACATGACTTTCACCTCGTCTTCCCTAAATAACCACTTGCCTGAGTTACAAAAGAAATGCAATAAGAAAGAGAAAAGGACATTGATAATTTGAAAATGTGAACTGGTGTTTTACAGAAATAGTACACTGGAATGTAGAGAGAGGTTCTATTTTAAATACACGCATTTTTATATCCCATCCCTGGGCTCTTGCTCCCCTAGCCTGGCCTGCGGTGGAGGGGACCGGAAGCTCCATTTCTGTGGACTGGAGGAACATGCCCGGCTTTGCACCCACATCGGGAGGAGGGTGAAGACAGCTGAAGCCCTACCTAGAAGGACACTGAACCTGTCCCTTCAGAACTGTCCCTGTGGTCCCTGGGGTATAGTCCATCTGCCCCTCTGAGCACCATCTTCAGTGAAAATTCCACTCCTAACTTGGCACAAAGCTTTCTGAGTTCACAGAACTATTGCGAGTTCAATAAAACATCTACATTTGTGGGTATTTTAATGGAAACTTGGGGAGAAGTGTATCAGGTAAATCTAGCCCACTTCCTAAAAATCTGCGGAAAAAAAAAAATCTCTGTGTTACTCTCCTGTTACGATCACAGAAGTTATCTTCTCCCTCTACTTCTAATTACTGACATAAGAGGTTTTGTTTTACTTTATGTTGCTCCGAAATGGTGCTATCTTATTTTATCTTTTTCCTCTTCTCCAAATATTTGTGCTGCCTGAAGCATTTTCTCCTCTTTTCAAACGACACCAGGTACCTAATGCTGATTCCATTTCTTCTTAAGCTTTCTCTAGCTGTGTGCCAGGCTGGGGCAAATAGAATCTTGTGAATCAGCCGTATCAAGTAATGAAATACATGTGTTTACGTATGCAAATCACAGTCTATTCCTATTTCTAGCAATACGGGCTCTTTTTCTTAAAAAGAAAGATAATATCAAAACCAAATATTTAAATATTCTCTTATATGCAACAATCATTTATATGGATATACCTATGGGTATTTAAAAATAATATCTTTAAAATTAAAAAAAAGTCTTGGTTGAATTCTTAAATTTTCTCATCTATCATATAAGAATATTGGATTATATTATGTGTAATATAAATTTCTAGATCTAAATTTCCCTTTTGAAACCTTAGCATACTAGAGTTTTATGGGCTTTTTGAGAGCAGGGTAGGCCACAAACTTGCATATGTTTTCCAGGGAAATAATATCTAATAATTAGCACATCTGTTCTCTAGAATTTGAGTCATTCCAAACCAAGTGTGATTCACTGTCCATTTTTAGTTTGCTCTAGAGGAGGAATTTACAATGTACAAAAAAATGAGACTGTACCCTAGAACAAGTTCTAGTTTATAAAGTTTTAGTGTGTATTTCTAATAAAAATATTACTCACTGACAGAGAGGTAGAATTTTATAGGTAAAGAACAGGAGGGCTTTCAATCTATATGTTCACAAGTCTGAAACATGTTTAATAGGACAAATGCAGGTCACTCTTTTTTAAAAATTGAGGATTTTTTTTCAGGATTTAAAACAGTGAATATCTTTCTGCATAGGGCTTAGACAAAGATACCAATTAATGACAAGATGGAAACCTTGAAAAGTGACTGGATGCTGGGGCTGGGATAACCAGAATGATCCTTAGACTGACTGTTAATCTGAAATCTTGCTCCAGAAGCACAGCTTACTTCCTGATCGTCTGCCTTCACTTGTCTGCTCCTATTTCCCAGACATTTGCGGCTATTATATTTTTAATGGTTTTCCTACAAAAAGCAAAAATAGACCCCTTAGGGGTTGGCAATGTAATAGTTGCCCTGTGACAAATCTCCCTGATTAGTGGGAGGAGGCTGGGAAAGGAAGGAAGTTTCCCATTCTGTCCTTGGCAAGCCCTTTGCTAACCTGTGTCAAGTGGATTGTTTGAGAGGGAATTCTGCATCCGCGGTTTATTTTCCTAACGCTCAAAATGCAAACTCTCCTTGTATTCCTCTCCCTAATCTCTGATGAATTCCCACTAGCTGAGATTTGCTGAGATTTGAAGATTTAAAAGAACTCCGCCAACACCAGATTCATTCACAGCCGAGTACAAAATTCTGTTGTGATACTGTCCCAAAGCCTCTTCTGCTCAGACTCCGCCGCCTTCTTACTCAGACTGTCTCTGCAGCTGTGCTTTTGAGGCGCACGATGACCGAGCGGTCACCTATGCTGCCCCCTCCTGGCATATTAGGAAGAGAAGAAATCTGGTCGGCAGAGAAGGATTTGGTTCGGCTGCTCTTTGCCTATGCACCTGACACACATACCTGTGTTTGTTCTCCCTTATTGCTTACACGTTTTAGAGGAACAAAAAAAGCTTGGCTAGGTCATTGTTCTCCAAGTGTCCCCAGCCTGATGGAATTCAGAATTTACTGACGACCGTTTGACCATTTAATAAACAGCAGCAAAGTAGTTGATGCTCATGGGGGGAAAAGGTGAGCTGTTTGATAAAGCACCGGCTTCTTGCTGTTTGCCCTGTGCCTACCGGTTTGCGTCAGAGCCATGTATTCCTCTGGGGCCCTTGGTCACACTACATTAGGTAAAAAATTTCTTAACACACCACCACACATATTTGCTTTAATTTTAATCAAAGCGACCCTCCAACATTTGCAACAATGAAATTGCCAATAAACTCTGCCACGCCTATGAACATGAACCTTTAAAATCTTATTACTGGTTCACACACCATAGTGCAGTATTAGTCCGCTGGATTAAATTGCAAATTACTTTCTCCAGGTAAAGAATCTGAATTGCAACCCCTCTAAGAATAATTTGTCAAGAAAAACTAAGCACAAGGAAAACGGCTGATCTGTTTTGAATTGCGAATGAGGAAAAGTGTTTTAATCCACATGACTACCTGGAGAGAACTATGAGAGGTAGATTTAGCCAGGGTATTTTTTTGGGGGGTGCTGGGGATTAAACTCAGGGCTTTGCGATTGCTGGCAAGCCTCTACCACTTAAGCTAAATCCCCAGCCCCTCCAGAGTATTTTCCACTTTAGCCACTGTGGAGTGGCTATCACCTACCAAAGGCCGATTTGTAAGTCAGAAATGTCCACTGAGCAAAGGATTAATTCCTAGTGTTTTTACTTGTAAGGATGCCTGTTTCTTTGATTAACTTAGGAGATGGTATTTAAAGTTGACAGTGCATATGGCTGTGGCACTAGGCAAGCGAGGGCTCTTGCCATGTTGCTGGCTGAGGCTGGATCAGAGATTGGCTTTGCTGACATCACCAAGGAGCTGGCAAGGATGCTGGCGCTCATGCACCCCTGAGCCCTGGAGCCTGGACTGCGTCTTATCCTCCCTGCAGTGTGCCTCATCATTTCCACGCTGCTCTATGATCTGTGGTCTCAAAGGTTCCTGTTTTCCTAAATAAAATTACTCTATGGCCAGACTTACCTCCACTTTCTGATGGAGTCCATACAAAATCAGTTTTCACATTTTTGTTTCCTTCTTTCTTTCTAAGCATTGCTCAAATTTAGAAACTGTGAATTCCTCCTCCCAAGCCTGAGGTAGAGGGCTTTTCATGAGGGAAACTCCCTTTCAGGGCCGTCTGGTTAAACTATTTTACAGTAATTGGAGCAGTGACTATTTAGATACTGTTGATATACAGATGTCTTCTGTAAAAGAGCCCTTGTGGGGCGCTGAGGGAAGCCTTCCTGCCACGGGGTTCATCATGCTCCTGAAAGAGAAAGTAATTGTCACAAGTGTGCTAGGGCTAAAGAAAAAGTGACGCCAAAAAAGTTTTTCTGGGCTCACTCCTGTGCAATTTATGGAAAGTGTTGGATCAGTTACGTGTTAATTTTTATTTGCTTTGTACTTAATTATTACTAACTGGAGTATGTATTTTTTCTTAGAAAGAACACTGTGGCTGTGTTTAACTTGCCCACAATTATTAAGATTTTTAGTATAGCCAGCTGCTGTGGCACACATCATTAAGTACAGCACTCAGAGGCCGAGGCAGGAGGATCGCCGTGAGTTTGAGGGCAGCTTGGTCTACATAGTGAGACCCTGCCTCAAAAACAAACAAATGAGGAGTTGGGCATTTAGCTCAGCGGTAGAGCACTTGCCTAGCAAGTGTAAGGCTCTGAGTTTGAGCCCCAGCACACGCCACCCCCCCAAAAAAAAAAATGAGAAAAGATTTTTGGTATAGAAAGGCACTTAAAATTGTTGATGGCTATTTTCCTTTTCAATGGTGTCTTAGTTACTTTTCTCTCGTTGCTGAGTCAAAATACCAGACACTCAAAGTTAGGGGAAGAAAGGTTTATTTGGCTCACAGTTTGTGGAGGTTTCAGGCCATAGCTGGCTGGCTCTAAGCAGGGAGGCGTGGCAGGGGGGCACTGCAGAGGGAAAACAGTCCATGGCAAAGCACGGCAGGCAGAAGGCAGCAAGCAACAAGCGACAAGTGAGAAACAACGACCACAGCCTCTCTGTCCCTTATGTTTTATCCAAGCTACCTGGGTAGCACTCACACCCTTCCTCAATCCTAGTATCGCACTGTGACTCAATCCCAGCGTCACACCTCTACATCTAGCCTCCACTGAAAAAGCCCCACCTAGGACTGCGCGAGGCTTTTGTAGGGGACCTCTAGACACAAGGCATAACAAATAAAGAGAAGTTGTCTAAAGCAGGCATCTTCAAGGTCAGCTACAGGTTACAAACAGCTTTTCCAGGGCCTTCTACTGAGGCAGGGCCAAGGGATGGTCTTGGGCTGGTGGTGCAAAAAAGAAAATGCGCTGGGAAAAGTTGCACTGCCAACCCATGTGTTGTGCTGAGTCTTGTACTTAAGAATCTCAAAGAAACTGTTGGTGAAGAGGTTTGAACAGGTAGGGGAGAGGCTGGTTGTTGGATTCAGGCAGATCCAACCTTGTGGATCCGGGTGTCTCAGAGCTCCAGATCAGAGTTGAAGGTTAGCGGTGATGGTTTTGAGCCGCAGTCAGTGGAGAGCCAGTCCGGTGTTCCCACCCTGGGGGCTGCTGGAGGACGGAGGCATCTTGCAACTGTGCACCGGATGGCTTGGAAGAGGCCTGCACCTGTCGCACCTGGTCCACACTTGCCGTTACCTGGTGGAGGGTTTACTATGGGTGAATCCTTTCCTCTTCTCATGAGAATGTGACTGTGGTGACTTGGTATTCTTGCTGGTCCCAGTGCTCAGTGTCGGCAGAAGAGAGACGAGGTGCTCACTCATGGCCCAGGTACCGCCCGGTGATCGTGTTTCCTGCTCAATCCTCACAGCGCCCTGGAACACACAGTAACCAACACTGACTGTGCTAGACTGCGTGTTAAATCCTGTTGGTTCATTAACTATCTGATGATTTTGGCAACCTCCTGGCATTTGAAAATAGATACCAGGGCTGGGGATCTAGCTCAGTGGTTAGAGTGCTTGCCTCAAAAAAAAAAAAAAAAAAAAACGGAAATGAACACCAGTGGAAGATGAAGACATTGAGGCACAAAAAGAGGAAGTTGCGCCAAGTAACAGCACGGAGAATCAAACTAGATTTCAAGCTCAGTGATTTGTGTCTACTTTCTGTGCTCTTTGCCACTGTAATCCAGCTGCTCCTCACCTTCCCTGTGTTCTGGGTGAGGAAGTTAAGACTTACCCAGATTTCCCACAGCTGCCTTTGGCAGAGGGGTAGAGGGACTCAGATACCCACTCATGTGCTCCGCATGAGCCTGCAGGCAGAGATTTCCAAGAGGACCAGTGTGTATTTCCCTGGCCACTGCACCACCAGAGGCACGGTAAACACAGGGTGAACTTCCTGGCACTCCAGTAGCGTCCTTCCGGTGTGGACAGTCCGGTCCACCCACCTTAGGGAGAAAGTGTGAAGACCCTGGGGGAGTCCGGCAGTCACCAGGAAGGACAGCCCATCTCGCTGCCTGACGATGCCTTAGGGAAGGGTCACTTCATTGTGGGGAAACAGGCGTCCATGATGACTGTGAATCACCCTGGTGTCAGAGAATTGCGAAGTGCAGAACTGACCTTTTCTAAAAATTATTTTTATTAGTACATGTTTGTGGTACATAATGATGACATTCCTTGTGGGGAGCTGGTACATGTGCATAACACACTTCAATTCTTTTCAAGTCCCCCTCCTCTCTTTTCCCTCTCTTGGCTCCCTTCCCATTTGCAAAAGATCTTAAATAACTCCAAGGTATCTCCGAAACTTAAATAATTGATGTGTTTAGAGATTAATGTGCATAAAGTTTTAGCCATAGGATTGTTTGGAGGTGGAAGTCCCCAGACAATTGGAAGGAGTGATCAGTGTCCAGTACCCGAGACTACTTCAAAGGGTTCAGAGGACCCAATGGATACATCTCTGGATGAGTCACGAGGGAACTTTGGCTTTGCTGTCTGTTTCTTCTCCTTGAGATTGATAGCCAACAGCCTGGTGTCTGGAATCGGGTGGATCCAAGTGTGATTCTTGGCCCTGCTCCTTCTCTGTGATGTGATTGTGGACAAAATTTCTTCATCTGTACATGGGGATACCAGTGATTCTCACATCACAGGTTGGGAGAAAATTTGTTAGATTAATTTAGAATGGAATTAAATTAGTGGCACTTAAGCACATGGAAGGTGCTTAATACAGAGACCACTGTCATTAACCACTGGGGATGCCTGCGATAGCCCCAGCTGCCCGACCGCCGTCCAGGTCAGGAGGTGACACAGAGGCTTTGTGTGGAAGAGCAGAGGTCATCTTCCTCTGAGTGTGGGAGGACGAGGGTGGGGGGTACGTGGTATAAACTGTATCACACAGCTTTCCCAACAGTTCGAGTTTTCTGATCACCTGTCCTTTGCGCTCTTTCAGCTTGGCCGCATCTCAGGCACCAGAGAGGAAGCTGAAAGCAGATAGGCAGTGGTCCAGCACCGGCAGAAATGCCATGCATGGTGGCTGTGGTTCAAATGTCCCCTGCTCCCCTGAGTCAGAAAGAAAGGTCATTTGGAGTGTAAAGTCCAGGATGTGAATTCTCCTGTGTGCAGCGGTGGTTTAGGTGTAAACAGACAAGAAGTGAGAAGGTGGAAGGAAGCTCATGGAGGAGTCTGTAGGAAGAGTGCTCCGGAAGCAAGCTCCAGGGTACGCCAGGTGACGACGAGACGCTTGGCCTCTGTGGAGAGATGCCGGCCCCGCTCCAGAGACGCTATAGGAGCGAGCATCCAACCTTACCAACGAGAGCATTCAGTGAGGTGATGAAACACAAAACCGGTAACTGTGCTCAGATTTGCTTTGCCAGAATGACTGAAGAATTTTAGACATTCACGTATATTAAGAATCAGTCAAGAGAAAATTCTTAAAAATTGGAGAAACAATAGGGGAGATAAATGTGAGCAAAATATACACATCGAAGTTCCCCCCAAAGGGGAAACTGGGGGAAGGGGGCAGGTGGGGGGTGAAAATGATTAATGTACGTTATGTGTACATCTGCCAAGATAAAACCCATTAACCTGTATAACCAACAAAAAGAACGAAAACAAAAGCGAAACAACAATGAAAATTTGACAAGATTGCTGGAGAAAATTGGAGAAATGCATTCTCATGCATTCATATTGCAAAGAGCCATCACTACTGTGCAATACAAACCGGGAATCTGTTTCATTCAGATGATTCTCTGACTTGTGACAAAGTCCCTGCTTCACCAACCTCGCTGGTGCTCTCCTGGGCCGCTTGTATCTGCCCAGGACTGCTGGCCCAGCTTGGCGAGAAGCCCCCGCCCCACACTGGGTCTCCAGCTTTAGGGACTTTCTCGTCCTACACCTTTGATGTGGGCACCCGCTCACTTTCTGCAAGAATCCTGCTAGGTCAGTTTAGCAAGGCCCCTCTACTCTCCGCCACCTGCTCCTGGGCTGGGAGGCCCTACTCATCCTTGCTGGTTGCAGAACTCTTTCTCTGTTGTGAGAATCTTGAATAAAGTCTTCTTTATTTTTTTAACAAGTGTGCAGATAATTTTTCTTTGAGAGAGAGAGAGAGAGAGAGAGAGAGAGAGAGAGAGAGCGCGAGGTGTTTACCAGTGAGGAGCTGAATCAAGAACCCTGATTTAGAATTGCCATGCTGGCACCAGCAGACAGACACTGGCCGCGCCCATGCAGGGCCTCTGGGAGGACTGAGAGCCCCAGGTCTATGGGGCAGCACCCCCCGCCTGTCACAGGCGTGCCTCGCTCTTGTCACCATTGTGGCTTCCTGTGCCCCGGAATTCGGGGCGGCCCCGGCTGCTGCTCACAGCTTCACTGGGGTGCAGGCCCTACTCCTCTCCTGTCCTGTCCTTCCTGTCCCTCTGCATGGGGATGCCTCCATCCTGCGGTGACCTCTGACGATGACTGCTGCACACTGAGTGTCCCCAGTGGCGGGGCCCTGGCTGCAGACTGTGGGTCCCCTGACCTGGGGAGCTGCATACTTGTCCTCCTGTCTCAGGAGTGACAGGATCAGACCAGACATGGGATCATACGGGGTCTGCCCTTTGAGGGGTTTTTGTTGCAGAGGCCTCCGGGGAAAGATGTGTGGCCCACTCCGATGCGCCAAGGCTCTGTTTGGGCTTCTTTTGTTTCACTCTGTGACCCCGACTCTTAGGATCCGAGGTGACAGGACCCAGAGGAATGAAGGCTGGGATCCCTGATGTAAATTCTCCACCCTGGCTGGTTTCCAGTGTCCAGCAGCTTGACAGCAGCCTGCTGATGACATCTCCCGGTCCCTGAGTGCTGCAACTCAGCTCCTGCAACCCTCGGAGATGAGGTGCCATGGGGCTTGGTCGTGCGGGTCCCCCAGTGAGGGATCCCCTTTCTCCCTGGCTGCTCCAGCCTCAGAGGGAGACTCCGAGTGGCCTGTTGCCTGTCAGGCTGCTGTCCTAGCTTAATGGACCATGATTGGGGCACAGGGCTCCGGGGAAGTCATAGGGTGTCTTCATCCCAGATAGCCCGACTTGAGGACCTGTCAAGCTAACGCCCCTTAGATGCACCCAGCTGTGGATCAGAAGGTGCCTCTGTCTCTCCAGGGCCTGAACTCCTTTGCTTTGAGTGTGTACTCCGAATTCCTAATAAACCCTTCCTGCGCCTCTTACTGACAGGTCCCGTACATTTTTTCTGGAACAGGAGTGAGAAAATCTGCAACCTGATTCCACGAGTGGGATGGGTCCAGGGTCCACATCTCCGTGGGGATCTCCTTGGCCCTGTCCTGGGACGCCTCATGAGTGCTTCCTTACAGAGTGCTGGGGGCTGGCTGTGCAGCATCGAGCTCCTGCCTGGCTGCGCACGCCCCTGGGTGTGATCCCCGTCACAGGGGTGGGCGTGTATGCAGGAGAAAGAAAGTAAGTGGGCTAAACTGTCATGCAGAGAAGAAAAGCACAATTTGCAAGAAAATTTGATGAAGTACATTTATTCAGGAAAAAAACCCAGTGGTTACACAAGAGTTAACATTACGTAAAGATGTCGTATTGAGAGTACAACTCCTGAGACCATTTTTTCTCTTTTTAACTATGATAGAGCTAAAAGGTTAATAAAGGTATACTTACACCTTGCTGATTTAGACTGTACCTAATGTAATGGAAAGATTTTTTTCCTGCTTTTTATTTATAAGGGCAGAATAAATTCTATGTAAAAGGAAGACATCGAAAGAGAAAATGACATAGTATGGATAATATTTTTTTTGTTTAGACCTAAAAGAGTTACTGTGGACAAATTTGATACTATTGATTAGAAACTAATAAAAATGCTTATACCTATCCTACTCCATCCTCTTATAGTACAACTACTATGACTGGCCTGTTATTTGAAAAGCTTCCTGAGAGAGAATCTATAAAGTGGGAAATTCAGGAAGACCTCAATTTAATCCAGCTATCCACCATCTCTCTATATTGCTTGTATTTGTCTTGTTGAATGAGCATTTAAGGCAAATTTGGTGTGAAATCTTGCAACTATATATAATCTTCCAATTTATCTGGGATAGCTTTTCTATTGACGAGAAACTCATAGAACTTGCAAGTGCTCTGGGTGGTGGCTCGCGCCTATAATTCAAGCACATTGAGAAGCTGAGGAAGGAGGATCACAAGTTTGTGCCCAGCCCAGGCAATTTAGTGAGTTAGCAAGCCTGTCTCAAATAGAAAAAGGGCTAGGAATGTAGCTCAGTGCAAAGGCCCTGGGTCCCTTCCTCGGTACTATATAACAAAATAAAACAGAACAACAACAAAAAGAAAAAAAAAAAACACCTTGCAAGTGTTATTTAAATGTATTTCTTTAGAACCCAACATTTGCAAAATCAGAGTGCAGAAAAAAAAGAAAACAGTGATAATAGCAACAAATTTTAAAATCCTGGTAATATTTTGGGGACCACAGTACATCTGACGCAAACTATAAATTCTATTTCCTCTTCAGGACTAAAATTTTGATATTTTTGCTAAGCAAAAACATCAACAACTAATACATTTCAATCCCTAATTATACTTCTCCCCCTTAGACTAGTAATAGGAATTAAAAATAATTCTTTGCAGTCAAAAACTCCAAACTCTGAATCACAAGGAAAAAAACTCCAAAAAACAAAAACAAAAAACCCCACAATTCGCCCTGGTTGCCTCTTGGTAGAATTCAGCTTTCAAGAGCGAACCAACCAATTGAAGAGCACAATGTGACTGCCCTAGTGGACAGGGGCTGACCTGTCCACATCAGTGACGGGGCCAGCTCCCTGGCTGTGACAGCCAGGTCCGTGTGCAGTCTGTCCCCATGCTGGGGGACAGTCACGAACTGACTTTGGGCACCCACAGAAAGTAGAAGGCGTTAAGGTTCGTCCTGGTTAATACTCCTTATAATCAGCTTGCTAATGAGGATAATTATTAAAGTTCAAAACAACGCACTACAAAGTAATACTAGGATTCTTCATGAGACTCTGAGGACAGGACATTTTATATTAATGAATCTGGTAAAAATATTTTCCCTCCTTTATAATAAAACTTTCCTGTGGGATTAGGTAGGTGTCTGGTCAGAATGAGAAAAAGCAACCTTACAATCCAAAACCTGATTTGTCCAGAGTTCTCCCCGCTCTTGCCTTCCTTCCCACCTCCCTCTGTCTCCCTCTCTGTCTTTGCCCTCTCTGTTTCTCAGTCTTTCTCTCTTTCTTTTTCTTTATTCTTCTAAAGATGATCTCAGCCTGGAAGAAACATTCTTGCGAAACCAGCCAGGAATTTCGCCAAGCGTAGTGGTGCATGTCAGCTGTTTTCTGGAATATAATTGCACAGGGTGACACTGTCTGTTGTTTTAATTGGTCCAGAGGAGTGGCTCCCAAGTGTTTTGTCAGACAGGATTTCTTACACCACCAGTGCTGTTTTGTTTTCTGAAATGCTTATTAAGCAGAAGGTTGACTTGCACACTTTGTGTAAGCGAGCACAATAATTGTTATCATGGTTAAGCTGGAACCCACAGAGCAATGCGCTCTCCCCATGTAGGCAAAAGCCTTCAGGACCTGCAGCCCAGGATCGTGCAGGTTTGAATCACCAAAAGAAAACGCTAACCACACTGTGCATGCAGGAAGGCCACTTTCTGGGAAGATTGTGCCCTGCCCAGGGACACACTGGTCACAGCCTTCCCAGGTTTGGGGTGTCCTCTGGGACCTGCTGTGTTCCCAGGACACTTGTATGTGCTTGCATGTGTGTGTATGCTGAGTTCAAGAAATATTAATTCCAAGACTCAAAAGTAAGACGCCCTTTGTGGATTCTCTTGAGAATACACATTCAGACACTCACAAACCCAAAAAGAAGACGTCCACGGTAGAGTAGGGTTTCCTTCCTCGCTGCAGGGCAAAGCACAGATGAGAATAGGAAGCAGGTCTGTGCTGCCCTGCTGGGAGCCACAGGAGCTGGGCTGCTGGCGGCCCTGCTCCTGTGTGCAAAGGGTTTGTGTCCTCTGTGGGCTGGAAGGCCACAGTTGGTCAGGCCAGTCTTCTTGGGAGTGGGGTCCAGGACAGTGCCCATTGCCTGGGCATGGGAGCCTTATCTCAGCCAGACGTCCAGGACAGAGAGAGCGCCGCCATGCTTGCTGTCTGTGTTTGCTAAGTGCCCCTGCTCCACCCTTCTGCTTGGTCCCCTGTCCTTGGCATGGACTGAAATCCGGCAGGGGGAGAGGTCAGGACACTTTCTCTACCACCAGGGGAGCCGGAGCCTCGCCCATCTGGGAATGGGGGCTTCTGGTCTCAGTCTGCCTTGTCGTCAGGATCACAGACCAAGTTGAGGCTTGGTCTGTGACTTCTCCCAGGCTGAACTAGTGGCAGGGACTTCTAGGGCCGGGACTTCTACCACCCTCCATGGTCACTCTTTGCTGCAAGTGGGGGGCTGTGCCTGGATGGGGTCTTGCTTTCCAGCCTTATCGAGACATAACAAAAAATTGTGCAGATTCAGAGCAGACACTGAAATGCTGTGGTTTGCTTACACATTGTGAAGTGGTTGCAATCAAGCTGGTCGACATATCATTGCCTTGAAGTGTTGTTTTGAATGTGTGCTTGCTGAGAACACTTCCCGTCTGAACTCTGAGCAGATTGAAGTAGTCATGTGTGTTGCTGGTGGGAGTCTCCGTGGCGTACATCACAGCACATCACGTACCGAGTCTGGATACCTAGACCCATAGCTGCCTATTCCCCCACCCCTCCTCGTGGCAACCCCTGTCCTACTCTGCTTTTCTGACTTCAGCTTTTTAGATTGCCACACTGGTCTTTCTGTTGCTTTGTTACTTCATTTAACACAGTGACTTCTAGGTTCCTCCATGCTGCTATAAATGGCATAATTTATTTTTTCTTTTCTTTTTTTTTTTCCACTTAGTACTGGGGATTGAACCTAGGACTTCACACTGACCTACACCCCTGGATCTTTTTTATGTTTTTATTTTGAAACAGGGTCTTACTAAGTAGCCCAGACTGGACTCGAACTTGTGATTCTCCTGCTTCAGCCTCCCAGGGTGTTGAGGTTACAGGTGCGTGCCACCAGCCCTTACTGATTTTATTCTGCTTAATTACACACTGAGTGATATTCCCTTGTGTATCTATACCACATTTTTTATCCCTTTGTCTGTTGATTGACACCTAGATGGGTGTCATGAACATTGCTGTGCACAGTGTCCATGAGACCCCAAGTGAGTCTCTGTAGATAGATGCTCAGCAGCTGGACTTCTGGCTCATGCGGTAGCTCTCTTTCCAACCGAGGAGCTCGGTGTTGATTTCCACAATGCCTGGACCAACTTCCATCGCTGGCGAGAGTGCCCAGAGTTCCATTTCCCCCGCACCCTCACCCACGTCTGCCTTCCCCAGACTTTTTGATGACAGCCCTCCCAGGGGGCCTGCGATGTCCTCTCATGGCTTTGGTTGTGTTTCTATGGTGACCAGTGACACTGGACACTGATTTCATACACCTGTTGGACATTTGCGTGACTACTCTTGAGAAAGGTTCACCCAAACCCTTTCTCCTTTTCACAGTTAGGACTTCGCTTGTTTTGCTGTTGACTTGTCTGGGCTCCTTGTATCTTCGCAGGGTGACCCTGAGCAGATAGGTGACTTACTGATGGTTGGTTCCAGCCCACAGGTTGTCTCTTCCCTGGGTTGACTGTTTCCTGTACTCCGCAGGGGCTTCTTAGTAGGATAAAATCCTTAGTGTCTATTTTTGCTTTTGTTCAATGCTTTTAGGGTCCTGTCTGGCACAAACCACCACTCACACCAATGTCTCAGATGTTCTTGCTGTTGTCTTTCGGTAGCTCCATGGCTCCAGGTTTGACATGTTGATCTTTAATCCCTTAGAGTTCATTATTGCACACAGCAAGAGAACAGCGATCCAGTCTCATTCTTCTGCAAATGGATATCCAGTTTCCTAGCACCTGTGACTTAATGCTCTCCTGCCAAGTACTCAGAATTCAAGGAAACAGTTAAATATTTTTACATACCCACCCTGCGGGAGCTAGTGTGACTACTTCTCTGGAGTTCTCCACAGTTATATTTCTTGATTTAGTCACATCTTGTTAAGCCTTCGGCTCGTCATACCCTGTGTGTTGGTCCTGAAGAAAGGGTCTGTGTCCAAGGTCGAAGTGAGGAGGCATCTCCTTGCTCTTGTTTC
Source organism: Hystrix cristata (assembly GCA_004026905.1). Lineage (NCBI taxonomy): Eukaryota > Metazoa > Chordata > Mammalia > Rodentia > Hystricidae > Hystrix > Hystrix cristata. Next base: position 15,973 of record PVJO010002504.1, on the reverse strand, counting down.
AAGCCGGGTGGGTAGTGGCCAGGGTCAGCAGTGAGATCCTGAAGGAGGTGTTAGTCTGTCACCTACAGATGGGCTTCACGCCCTGCTGACAAGTCCGTGCTGCAATCCCTTGACAATTTTGGAAGACTTGGATTTGATGTAGATTAGGACAGAGGTGCATCTAAGTGGGAAGGCAGTGCTGCTGGGTGCCTGTGCATTCTGTGGCTCTGGCCGCAATGACCAAGTCTTGCGCTGTGTCTTACACTTGCGCTCTTATGTCAGGGTGGGATAGAGTTTCTTCCAGATGATAAGGACGAATGAGGAAGAGCCTTAGCTTCATGGACTAAGGCGAGGGATGTCAGCCACCCTCCATGTGTCTTCTCTAGCCATCGGCAACAGGACACAAGTGAACAACCTTGCTAGTTGCATTTCTCATTGGATTTTCTGGCCCTGGTCCTTTACTTAGTGAACTCTTGTTAACGAGTAACTTTTTATGTGGGTTCACAGGACCTTCAGGGAGGCCAAGGAAGTCCATGAGATCTGTTGTTGGGTGATAAAGGAGACGAGTAGCTATTTAGTATTTTGTTTCTAGTGGAGAACTAAATGATGGCAAAAAGTATGAAAAATGGGTCTTTTTTATATGATGACCTATGCTCAAAGTGTATTGTAAAAAAAGGATAGTAAATTTTCCCTACTATTAGACAAGTTTCTAGCTATTCCCCACCTCTACCACCTATGGGGGGGCTCACAGTTTCCTTAAATGGAAATCTATTGCCACCTAGTGTCAAAGTCCCAGAATAACCGAATTGCTGTGTTCAGGAGTAGTCCTAAAACGGCTGTGACCGCTAGGTGGCACTACAGATATGCGCTTTGCTGGGACTACCGGCTCCTGAGTCTGGGAAAGGTAGCAAATATGTTGTTTTCCTTCTCAGGTTAGTACGTTTTTCTGAGAAAAATTGGAATTCTTTAAGAAACGTGAGAGTAGAGTTTTAGAACTGCTGTTTTAACTCTCACAGGTGACCAGAAACTTAAAATACCTTTAGATATTCATTCTGAGTTTTGCAATTTTAAACAAACCAGTTCAGACTTGCTTGCCTTTTCAGCGCTCTCTTTCCCCATCAAACTGATCTCAACGTAGAGAAAAAGGTTTAAAACATTTGCACAAATACCCAGGGCAAATACACACCCTTCCCATATAATCCAAAAGCAGAAACAAAAACAACCCAGATAAAACTAAGACAGAGGCCCATTGTGTTTAGAAAGTGTGATGGTGGAGAGATAACTTCAGTTTTATGCACCAAGCACAGAGGGAAAAATTAACCCATTCACAAGAACATTTGTCTGCCAGGATGATTCACTACAAAGGTCCAAAACATGAAGAAAGCTACTTATGGTTGCATTTGTAATTTATTATGTGAGCACACTTCAGGGCTCATTTTGATTTTTGGTGCCATGGAATTTGGCGGTAGTAACAATAGCAAGGGAAATGCATTGAATTCAGGCCCTTGCATTGTGCCACATCCCCAGCTCTGTTTTTATTTTTATAATTTATTTTGACAAATGGTCCGGCTGGCCTGGAACTTGTGATCCACTTGTCTCAGTCTCCCGGAATGATGGGATTACAGACTTTTGCCAACATGCCTGGTTTCTCAAAGAAACTGCTCTGATCAACAGACTTATGGTTCTTCAGGGAAGGGTATAACAAGTCAATGAAAATGTTAACAGTTGGTTAGAAAATTGTACACTAAATATAGCAACTCCTCAAAAGAAATCTCAGGAGTTAGTACCACAAGTCATATAATCTCTCTATCTAACATGCCCATCTATCATGCCTACTATAGTTTTTGAAGTTTTTTTTTTTTTTGGTGCATCTAATATATTTTTGGTGAAGACATGATTATAGTGGTTCTGATAATAGGGAAAAAAATATAACTCCTAACCTGCTAGATGTCAGTTACGCTGAGTTCGTGTTCCCCGAAGTCAAAGAATGAATTCTAAGGAACAAAGGAGGTTAGGAGTAGGAAATTTATTGAGAGAGAGAAAGAGAGCTCCTGAGAGACAGAGGGACCCGAGTGGGTTGCCAACGAGCTCACTTTTCAGGGGAAATTTTATAGAGCACAATCGCAAGGAGGGTACGATGTGTGTCAAAATGATGATTAACCAATAATATCACAAGTGTAGTCGCTTAGGTAATATTGATCCAACAGGGAAGAAGGGCACATAGCAAATGGACAGGGAAAGAATAAAGACACTCCAGGATGCGGTGGATCTGGAGGTCTTGGTCGCCCACCGGGGTGACCTAGACTTTATCAGATCAGATGAGTGTCATCTTCAGTTCACTGTTTATCCCTCAGCCTTATTTTGAGGCCCAACCTTCAATGGATGCGCCTCCAGCCATAGTTGTAGTGTATTCTCCTCTTGTGTATTGACTCCATTGAGGGCCCAGCCCTGTCTGACTGCCTAAAATATTTCTACCTTACTTAGCTGTCTATAATAATTCCATCTAAATGGAATACTGTCACTAGTGAAGCAGGAAGCTACTTGCCAAAATACTCTCTGGCATGTTCTGGCCCCTGAGTGAAGACTCTGGAGAAATGAATCCCCACAGCGACGGCAGCAGGGCAGTGGAGTTTTCCGTGTTTTGATTGCACTTCCTTACCACGGCCTTTGGCTTCTGTTTCAAATCCTCATCATTCTTCCTGGCTTCACACTCCAGTGTCCTCAGTAGGCCGCTGTTTCTTGCTCAGTGGGGAGAGCTGGCTACTGGTCTCTCTGTCGCCTGCCCTGCCTCCCATTCACCGAGGCGTGGCTACTCCACCCCCTCGCCCTACTCAGTGGGACCTGGCCCCTCCTGGCGCCCTGGGTCCCACACACCCGAACATGGCTTCATTCCATGGCCACCCTTCTACTCTGTAGTTTCTGCCTTACTATTTCTATTGGCTCCAACCCTGAGTCAGGAAACCCAAAGCCTCCCCTATCCTTAAAAAAACAGACAAACAAAACCACTAAACTTCTCATGGACTGGCTGGGGAACTGGCACCTACCTAGCATGGGGGGCCCTGGGTTTGATCCCTAAAAAGCAAAACAAAAAACGAGCAAACTCTAACCCCCAGACACGGTTAACAAAAATGCAGCCCTTTTTGGACCTGCAGTTCCCCTGTCTTTCCTTCCATCTTTTCCCTCCTTCTCTACCCACAAATTAGCCCTACTTTTCATCCCTGTTCCTCTCCTCAATGTGTTATATTCCACCTTCTCCTCCCACCCCAGACTGATGCAATCTATGAAAGTCGCCAGTGACTTAACTCTATTTTACTGGAACTTTCTGCCAGATTTGAGAGAACTGGTCCCAGTCTCCTTGAAACTGTTCAGTGTTCTCTTTGTAGCTTTCTGGGAATCCTTTCTTGGTCTTCTCTTATGCTGCTCATTTCTTAAATTCTGAGTTTTCCCTGTTTACCAAATTTCCCCTTTTGACTTTGTACATTAAGAATTGTTTAGGGGCTTGGTGTGGTGACACACGCCTCTAATCCCAGTACTCAGGCGGCTGAGGCAGGAGGATCACCATATATTTGAGGCCAGCCTGGGCTATGTAGTAAGTTCAGGGCCAGTCTGAATTATATAGAGACCCCGTCAAAAAAAAAAAAAAAAAAAGAATTATTTAGGGACCCACAGACCCCTTGAAACTGTGTGCAGAATTTGGGGTGTTTGGTTATGTATGACATACAAATGAGAAAGTCCATGCTTACGACTACTCTCAAAACTCTTTACTTTTCTCCAAAAGGTTAATGATCACTGCCTCTGTGGTCTTCCAAGGCGATCTTAACAATGAGTTATTTAAACAGCTAACACACACCAAGTGCGTGCTAAGGGAAAGTGTAATTTTCTCACCTTATCTTCAGGTAGGAATGATGGTCTTCATGTGGCACACAAAGAAACAGAGGCAGAGAGGGTGGATGCCCGGGCTGAGGAGACGTCGCTGGTAGGCTGGTGGCCATTGCAGTGTGAACTCCCTCCTCTTTGTTGTCACTGATCTCAGAGCCGTGGGGCGCTTGGGAAGCTGTCCCTGAGGGTGGCCCTTGCTCCTGAGCTCAGTGGCTCTGACGCCCGGCCCGTTGTCAGCCTTCCCTGACCTGAGTCTCCTTCATTTTCCTCTCAGGGCCTACACTGTGGGCATCATTCTTGATGGTTTCTTTTCCTCTCCTATCTAGGGCCAAATTTCAATCTGACTGAGTTTCAATCCAAATAATTACTGTTTCATGTCAGGTGCAGCCTCTCCCTGGTCTTATGTGCCGGTGCCCTCACTGTCTGAGATCCTTTAACGGCACAGCATTTCGTGGTAGCAGATGGCCACAACCTGACTCTATCCATTTCCCCATGCTGCCTGCCCTGCCACCCCACGAGGGAAGTGTGGCCCTCAGTCACACCACATGCCCAGCTTGAGCCACGGGCGAAAGCCTGGACCACTTACAGGGCCGGATAGACTCCTTGCCTTCTAAATAGTCCCCCGTGAGTATTAGTTTCTGCACCTTGACTTTTGATAAAAGGTGGGGAGAGACTGCTAGGCATTGCATTAGCTGCTGAAGTGTTCCAAGCTACTATTTGTGCTACAATTTGAGTGCATATGTTTCTAAGACTCTTACACTTCAAAAAGTATGTATTTAAAAAATCAACTGAGCAGGGTTGGGAATTTAGCTCGGTGGTAGAGCACTTTCCCAGTAAGCGCAAGGCTCTGAGTTTGACCCCAGCAGTTCCCCCCGCCCCAAAAAAGTCAACTGAGCAAGGAAGAAATAGAGTCCCCTTATGGGAACAAAGGTGCCCAAGGGAGACTTTGCCTGGTGTCGCCTTTGGCCCAACTCTGTGTGGAGGCCTGGAGTGTGGCCCTAGCTCATAGATTTTTCTCAGAAGACAATTCTGGAGCCGCTCCAGACCCAGCACTGATCAGTATTGAGGTTCCAAAGTTCTGCACTGTAGACCTTGGCTTTGACTGGCTCAGCCCAGAAACATTTCTAAGCAGAAAAATATCAGGACTCTGTGTGAAATGTCTGAGTCTGAGAGTTCCCAAGGGAGGCGTTGGGGAAGTCGCCGTGGCACACACCTCACAGAAAGACTGACGAGCTGCTGGGATGTAGGAGGCGGAAACCAAGGGAACCTGGAGGGTCACCTCCCAGACATGAGTTTGCCATGGAGATTGCCAGCCTTAAACAAACTCTGCCTGGTCAGACGGCTGCACAACTGTGTACTGCGTCCAGGACAGTCAGAGTGTCCTTTTTAGTCTTTTGTGGGGGGAATTATCCTTGAGTTATAATGATGAGTCTGGCTTCTCTGAGTTTCTGATCATCTCCCTGAGATTGCTGCTAGTTTGGTGTTTGTTTACAGATTACCGACAACAGTGAGTGTTAGAATTTTCCACACAGCCGTCCAAGAAAGGTGGATGGCTACAGTAAGTGCTTGGAGGCCTTCTGCGTTTGCGCACGCTCCCTGCGAGCCAAACTGTGGATGATAGTGGTTCCGAGGGACAGAGCCTGTGCAGGAGGGGTCCAAACGCGGCCTCCGCTCCCCATCCTTCACCTTCTCTGCCGAAAGGGGACTTCTGACCTGTGTGTGGCACCACGGAGGACACGAGTGATGGACCCACTGAGCTTACCCAGGAAGGCTGCTTGGGGAGGGAACAAGTGCATGTTCTAAAGACAGTAGCTTGCCCTCTTTCATTTCTCTTCACCATTTGCAAGGGTGGTGTCAACTCCCTGCAATAAATGGAATCACACAAAGAAAAATAAGGAAAATATGAGCTCTTAATAATTTTTTCGCCTCCCTTTCTCCCGTCCATTCCTGTTTCCTGGGTCCCCCCTTACACACTCACGTGCATGTGACTGTAGTGCTATTTTATGAAAATGAGGTCTCACTCTGCCTTCGGTGACAGCTTGCTGGTGTTCCTTGGGGCTGGTCTGCGCTTTCTTCTCCTAAGCCACTTTCCATCCCTGTCCCGATGTGGTCCTGCTTCCAGGTGGCCTCCGTCAATCTGAGCACCAAGCCAGGTGGCTGTGGCTGCTCCCAAGTCCTGTCTGTGTCCCAGCTGCTGGCACAAACCGCCTGGGCGGGGTGGCTTCTGGCAGAGAGAATTGATCTCTGCAATTCCCAGGTCCAGGCTCTGGGTCTCAGCCTGCTGCTCCGTCACTGATGCTGACTCCTCCAGTGTCTTCATCTGATGGAAGGACAGAGGGGGCTCTCAGGCTCCTGTAACGTCACTAACTCTACCTTAACCACGTCAGTGGGGCAGGTAGATCAATTGGCCCAACCAGAGCCCCACCATCAGCTACTCTTCACGCCATCACACTGCGAGTCAGGATTCCAGCCGGCGAATCTGCAGGAGAAGCTCACCTTCAGTTCATAGCACTTTGTCAGTAAAAAAGACACGGTTGGATATGGTGTACACACCTGTAATCCCAGCTCCTCAAGAAGCTGAGGCAGGAGGATTTTGAGTTTGAGGCCGGTCTGGGCAATTTACAGGGACCCTGTCTCAAAATAAAATTAAAGAGGCCGGGGATATAGTTCGGTAGTAGAGCACTAGTCTAACATGCATAAGGCTCTGGGTTCAGTCTCTGGCACATGCTCTCACAAAGGTAGCACCTATCTTAGAAAAGGAGGAAACGTCAAGGCTTTATGAATGCTTTTGTTTTCGATTAGTTAATTAATTAAATCGATTGCAATACTAATGTTTCATTTAGCATTTTTTGTTCTTTATCTTTTGAGACAGGGTCTTGATAAGTAGTCCAGACTGGCCATGAACCACCTATGTATTCCAGGCCAGCCTTGAGCCCATGATCCTCCTGTCTCAGCCTCCCAAATGCTGGGATTCCAGGCATGTGCCACCATGCCTGGCCTTAACACGTTTTTAATATGAGTTCGTATATTTATGCGTTGTTTCAATCCCCCACAATATCTAAGATGGCTTAGAAAAATTCCTTTATATAACAGGATGAAGAAAGTAGGGCAAAAGGAAAAGAAAACCAAAAACAAGGTGCAGCTGGAGTGGAGACAGCATCGATGCCAAAGGGTAGTTGGAGGGGCCTGCCAGACCCCTGGTTTTGGGGTCGGCCCCTCTTCTCTTCCTTGTAGACCAAATGTGGCTGCTGTGAGCAGCGTGGAGCGAGGGCAGGTGAGGGACATGGAAGGGGCTCTGGGGCCCCACGATGGCCAGGGCGACTTCGATGGCTGGAGTGGGAGCAGCACCTCCCCCTGCAGCATCCCTCCTGGGCTGGCTGCCCGGCTGTCACAGAAAGCCCGCTGCATCCTGCGGCATGTCAGGATCAGGGCAGCCAGGGTCCAAGGACAAGCAGCGGACCTTTAGTGACCTCACCTTCAGGGCCGCACGATGGCTCCTCTGTCCCTGACTGGCCGGCACATGGGCTTTGCCACCTTGTTATTATTATTGGTTTCTGTTGGCGATACATAGTAACCGCTAATCTTGGGGAACTGGTTCATGTGCATATTGCATCTTAATCATTTTATCTTCTTCTCAGCGCCCTGTCACCCTTTCCCGCCCGCTTCCGTGTCCACAGCGCCCGCCTCCCTGGTTCTCATCTGGAGACTGTGACGTGAAAGGAACTCAATCAGCCACAGAAGGTTAAATATCACATGGCTTCTTTCACATGGGAAACCCCAAATGTAAACAGTTTAAAGAGCAAAATAAAAGGGCTTCACTCTTGATAGAAGGACAATTAAAGAATCTGTGTCCCCTCCAAGAGGATCCTCACAGGGAGGTATTTATCTGAGATGCTTGCGTTTGCCTCGCATCGAAGGGGATGCAGGCTAAACAGGCCGCGTTCTGCATGAGAGGTGATCTTTGACACACGAGGACCAGGCTCCTGGACGTTATCTGCGTCAACAGACTGTCGCCATCAGAGAAGACCTTCCCCGGATCAAGGAGGGAGTTTGTAATTGGAGGTTTTTTTCAGCTAGCATTGTTCCTCGGCTCTTCTACACGCGTAGTGAGATGGTGCCTAGTTTGTTTCAGACTTGGACCTCCACGTGGGGACCATTGGAGTGACCACCGGGGCGTGCCAGTCTGAACCCAAAACAGCAGAGAGGATGGGCTGCGACCATAAAAGAGGCAAGTGAAGAGGTACTTCAGAAAGGAAGAGGAAAAGATCGACATTGTCATGGACGCAGCACAGGCAGGTTTAGCCACCTGGTGGGGAGGGAAGGCCACATACCTGAGGGGTGGGACTCCTCTGGCCCCTGCGCCACAGGGGACATGTTGCGTGGCCTTGTCAGCCAGGACTCTGGCTGCAGTCAGAACATTCCTTAGGTTGGTCTCACACAAGGGCACACTGGAGCCTTGTTACAGAAGTTGGAAAACACGTGAGATACGATCTTTGCATCTCAGGAGAGATGATCACATGTTGACTTTAGCTTAAACCGGTTTTTCGGTTTCTGTTCCTGCATTTCAAGCCCGGTGGGCTGCTTTGGGTCAGCACCACCGTTTGCTTCCTGACCAAAAGCTCCCTGGTGTGAAAGGTGTTTCTGAGTAGACACACATACGAGAACATGTCTCAGGTTTGTCTAACTACTTCCTCCCAGAGAAAGCTAGAAGAATCTTCTCCTTTCTCACCAGACATAAGCAGACAAGCTGATCTGGAGAAAGAAGACTCCTGTTGAAATGTTGTTTGTTTCCCGAGCTTATTTATTCATTAAATGGGTGGCATATTAATTATAAATGCCTGATTGTTTGCGAAGAGTTGCTTAAATTGCATAGGTCCTTGTGAGAAGTGCTTGGTACAAAGGACATGGGCTGAGTGTTGATGCTTAGTGACACTGGGATGTGGTGGTGTGAGGTGAGAACGGTGCTGTCTGGGTGCCCTGGAGGGATTAATATCCAAATACTGGGTCATCTGGCAGGGTGAGAGCACTTACTGTAGATCAGGGAGAGTCTAGTGGCTAGCAGACCCGGAACTGATGATTAATGGTTGGAAAATCACCATAAACCCTGACCCAACCCATGTCCTGCCCTAGAGAAGATGATGTTGGCAAAGGGCTTAAGGTAACCCTGAATTCGCTTTCAGGAGTTCATCTCTGCATTCTCTCATTGTTAATAGTGTTTTCATTTTTATTTCTTCTAAGAGATAAGATCAGTGTGATGGTTCTCTCCTTCTCTTTTAAAATTAAGTGCTAGTCAGTGGTGCAATTGAAGCCCTTTGTTTGGCTTATAAATGAAAGTACTCCATCATCTGCATTTAACTAGGGTTTCTTTCAGATCAGAATCTCTGCTGGGAAATATAGTAGCAATCATGCAACTACCACTGGCCGTGTCTGCCCGACTATCTGTGAACAAGTTGTGTATTTTCCTACTTGACAATGACTACTTTAAGGGCAGGAAATGCTAGCTTTTCATCCATCCACCCACCCACCCATCCATCCATCCATCATCCATTCATCATCTATCCAGCCTCCATCCTGCCCTCCCCTGCTGAACATTGGAATATCTGTATGTGTCAGGCGCGGTGATGGGCTTGGGGATGGATGGGACACTCGTTTTCACTAGGGAGCTCACAGCCCAGGAGAGGCAGTAGTTCCCAGCTATGGTTGCACATTGACTTGGACTTCTGGAATTTTGATTTTTATCGTGTTGCCATCTGACCTGGCATTGGTTTTTTTTTTGTTTCTTTCTTTAAGTGTCCAAGATTATTCTAGTGGCAAACAAATGGAGATCTGTGGATTTAAGTGAGTAGGCCTACATTTATATGACATTTTATAATGGAGGAAAAAATGGAGCTTTGTTGATGCACAGAGGAGAATATAACTATACACATTTCCCCCCTTTTACTTCTCATAGCACCTAGCATAGAATATAGGGTCTTAGATATACTAAACATTTCTTTACTAAATCAGTTTATTAGTATTCAGCTTTTAATCATCTCCTTTATATCATTTGATGATATTCTGTGTTGCGCTAAAACAATTATTTATTTATTTATTCATTTATTTATTTTTAATTTTTTATTTATTAATTCACCTTTTTTGTGATACTGGGAGTTGAATCCAGGGCTTTTTCACTGAGTTGCATCCACCCTCAGCCCTTTTTATTTTGAGACAGGGTCTCTCCAAGTCACTAAATTGCAAGTTGGGCTTAAACTTGCAATCTCTTTGCTTCAGCCACCCGAGTACTGGAATTGCAGGTGGGCGCTGCCACATTTGAGTCTATTTTCTTAAACAGAAACAATGATTTTAATTGTTGCCCTATTTAGCTTTACTGCTTTTGGATTGTCGATTTTATTTGATAAAATCTATTTCATCTCTTAAAGAGCAACATTTTTCTTGGGGTATTTAAATATATTTCAAATATATGCAATCCCTTGGCTATTGTATAAATTATGATACATAAAAATTATCCATTTCAATGTATTTCGTATATCTAAAATTGTGATTGTGACTCCGATCAAATGTGTACAAAACTGTTAAACAGTAAACTTGTGATCGAGAGGGAAGAAAAGCCCCCTTTGTCAACGTGGCGGCTTTGTTTCTGCCATCAGGGACCACTGTTGCTCAGACGCAGATCTGGAAATAAACTTCAAGGGCCCGTGCAAGAGGTGTACTGAGGGGCTGGGGATTTAGCTCAGCGGTTAGAGTGCTTGCTTAGCAAGCGCAAGGCCCTGAGTTCGATCCCTGGCACCAAAAAAAAAAAAAAAAAAAGCGTGCTGAGCGAAATCACTCTTGAGGGGAAACAGGGTGAGTGGCAGACACTTTGTCATTAACCAGGAGCAGCTGATCTCCTCCTGGTAGAACAGTTCTTATTGTGAAAACATGTATGTCAGAGTGTGGCAGAGGACAACGGTGTCTGGGCACAGACCACGGATTCTTGGCCCCGAGGTGCCCTGTGCCTGTGTGCCTGACTGGGTTAGGAGGGCGGGATGCAGGTGGCACACAGCTTGGCTTGTGCCCTCACAGCGACGGGCAGACCCCCTCTGCTTGCTCTTCACCCTGTTATTAGGTAGCTGGTTTCTAAATAATGACACACCAACTAAAGGTTACCAGGTCCTGGATTGCTTGCCTCTCCTTCTGGAACTGGATTCCAGATTCTTCTTGCCTTGAACAAAGAAGTGAATGAAATGAGAAAAAAGCAGTGGCAAAGTTTATTCAAGAAAGCAAAAATGAAGAGTGGGAGAGAAACTGGCTTTGCAGAGCTAGCCTGGACCGAGTAAACAGAAAAAGAGGGTGAGAGCAAGGATAAGAGTACACGCTGGCCCTGGGAAACAGCGTGGGCTCTCATAGATGTTATAATGGTCCTGACTCCTCCTGGCTGCCCTCCTTTTATGCTGTCCAAATCGCGAGCAAACCCATGACAACTTCTACTTCCGGGTCCTGAGAGGCAGTGTTGGGACCCCACGTCTCAGTCTGACGTCAGGGCTAGGCTGTCCTATTGAAAACCTTCCGGTGTTCTTGCAGGAAGTCCACGTGCAGGTCTTTGGGGACTGCTCTGTACATGTGTCTGGGATCTTGAGTTAATAGGTCACGCCCACTTCTCCAGCCCGTTTTTGTCATGCCCTAATCTATTTTACCCCCAATGACTGGAACGGGTTTCCTGGGGCCAGGGGCTTGAGGAGGAAGTTAGAAGGAGCTAGGAACTGAGCAGGGCAGGGGCACCACATCTGCTTAGACCTCGTGGTGGAGTTATTATTGTGGTTGACTTGAGTCAGAACGCCCAGCTGGACTGAGTGGGTGGTTCTGGGCGTAGAGGATCCACCTGAGGATTGTTGCTGACACAACATAAAGGAGAATGGGAGCCGAAGATGGTTGGAGGGTTGTTTCTTAGAAGAAGCTCTACTGTGGCTGGTTCTCCTCAAGAAGACTCAGCTGTACTCATCAGAGAAGGAGCTCGGGGCCTTGCTGTTGTCGAGGATGGCTGTTGTTGCTTCAGGGGGCTCTGGTTGTCATTTCTGCTGCAAGCAGCGTATCCTGGTTCCAGTAAAGATTTCGTCAGCCATCATCTGCAGACACAGATGTACATGGACATTGCTGTGAACTCCCAGCCCTTGTTTGGATCTTTTGGGTCTCCAGTGCATAGAGAGACATTCAGCACTCTTCCTGCATTTGGCTCATGGGTGAATATGGTAACTTATACATGTCCTGTATTAAATCTGCTCTCTTACAAACCATTGACTCTGGAAGGGTAACTAATACAGACCTCTACACAAGAGAGGAGCAGACCAGCAGGCGGGAGCACTCAAGCCCTGAGTCACTTGCAGACAGCTGGGACCCCAGCCTTGCACCCCTCCCTTGCATCTCTCTGCAGCCCGTTGAGTTCCACAGAGGACCTTGAACTTGCAGTTCATTTTTCTTTTTCCTTTATCTCTCTGCTCTTCGTGCCTGATCAGATGTTCTTCATGAGCCAGGTAAACAGCTACTCATTTCCAAAACTCAGGTGAAATGTTTACACTTTCTGAGGAGTCGTCTTTGGTACGCCCACGTGGAGGCGATGATCTCTTCCCTTACTAGACTCTGTCCCCATGCCTACGAGAATGACTGTCTCTACTTTATCAAGTACCAATTATGTGCCATGTACTGTATGTTAAATTTACACACAATGGGACATTTAGTCTTACACGCATGAATTACACAGGGTGTGTGCTAAACTTATTGTAAGGACAAGGAGGTCCAAGCTTGGTGTGGGAGATGAGGTAATTTCTCCCCAGTAGTAAACAGAAGAACAGGGATTCAAACACAGATCAACTGAGCTCAGGCTGGCTTTTCTCACTGTTAGTGTGTTGGTCTCCTCCTAGGTAACAGAAGCCTGTGGGCTGGGTGGCCTAAGTAACAGACACACACTTCCTCAGAGTGCAAGGGCTGGAAGTCCAAGATCAGGTGCCAGGAGAGTTGGTTTCTGGTGAAGCCTCTGTCCTCGGCTGTCTTCGCCCTGTGTCCTCCTTGAGCCACCATCCCTAGTGTCACTCCTAGTAAGGACACCAGTCCCACTGGATTGGGGCTCGTCCTTGGGAGGCGCCGGTGCTGAGCACCGAGGTCGGGTCACTGCTCCATGGCAGACACAGAGCAGCAGGCCTCAGCTGCAGGCCAGGGCGTCGGAAGATTGCAGTGGAATCTCAGCTCCGCTCTCTACTGGGAGTGACTTTGAGCACATTGTCTGACTTTTTGCTTGTGCTCAGTATTTATTTCTCTGGGGTGAGGGCATCATGTACCTGTTCAATTAAGAAAGCCATCCCGACAATTCAAGATGTTTTTCTGTTTTTAAGCACTGCTGGGCATTGAGCCCCTGGGCAGCTCACTAGGCGGGACTCTGCGCCCAGCAAATGCCATGTGTGTGCAGGGAGCAGGCGAGCAGCGAGCTCGTGTGGGTGGGCAGCTGCTCTCTGGCTCTCTTTCTCCTTTCCCTAATCACTTCCCTCACGCCTGTCAGGAAGCTGTCTTGGCCCTCGGTGTGCTTTCCATGCTGGCCACATACACAAAGTCCCTTGGCGAGAATCTCGCCCTCCATGCGCCCCCGATAGGGTCAGCTGCTGCTGGGTGATGCTTAGACGCTCCCGGCTCTGCTGTGGGGACACTTGTGCAGCTTCCCTTTCGAACAGCACCCATTCCCTTGGTGTCCACAGTGCCACTCTTTTTGTAGATTTGCAAGTGCATGGCCGAGGAGCAACCCCGTGTTTCCCGAAAGGCCTGGTGCACACATACCGAGCTTCTCTCTCTGTTTCTCTGCGTCCGTCATTTTGGTGAATTACTAGAAGCCGGGAATCACTGATTCTCTCATCTTTCGAGTGAGGATGGTGAAATACCAGCCCACAGAGGTCATTGTGCAAGTGTCAGTGAACAAGGAGTGTATGAAGCATTACTGCTGGTCCATGGTGACTGCAGTGCATTTTACCCTAACATCCTAACATGATATTTATCTTTTCTCTTTGACACAGTCCCGCTTTACTTCCGGCTGCTGGGTCTCAGTGGTCTGCCTTGCACTTCCTGGCCTCAGCCTTCTGGCCCTGACCTGGTTCCTCGGTTCTACCCGACCTGGAGCCACCACGTTACCAAGTTTGTCACCTGTTTTTTTTCCGACTCTACAGAAAAACTTTATTTATTTGAAATTTTATTTTAATGGTATATTTTAGATGTACTTAGTATTAACATTCATCATAGGGGATTTATACCTATACATGATATATCTTGTTGCTTCTTTTCAGAAAAACTTTATTACTCACTTTGACTTTTTTTTTTCCTCCAAATTCATATTTGTATAAACACTGACACTACAAAGTACGGGGCAAACGGATGGGAGGAGGAAACAAAACCCTCTACGAATCCTGCTAATACTGTCTCACTCAACAAGACCATAATGTTTGTTCCATATTCACTCACTTATCTAATAAACCACAAATAAAATCTTCTCTGGAAGATATACTGCTCCTCTTTGAGAGGGCAGGAAAAGGGACCGGAAGTTGAGGTGGGAGGTTTTATTCTTTTGGCAGATCCACTCAGTCATTATAGATATTGCTGCACTGTTAATAAAAAATATATGCTTCTCTGTAAAGCATTTATTTATTTATTTTTTTGGTGCTATTTTAAAATTTAATTTTTTTTAAACCAAGAACATGTACTGGTACATTATATACATGATGATCATATTCAACACGGTTATTTTGTAACTGTATAGGATATATCTTGGTTTCCCCCCTCTTCCCCTCCCCTCACTTCTGTTCCCCCACCCCTCTCTATTTGGAGCAGGTTTATTTACATTTTTTCATTTTTTTCCCTTTCTCCTTTCTTTTCTTTTCCCTTCCTTCTTTCCCTCCTTCTCCCTATCTAGTTCTCCTCTCTTTCAAATACTATCTTTTTTTTTTTAACATAATATCTATTGTACCCCTTTGTCCTTATTTACCCTTATGGTTTCTCATATCAGAGAAACAATTCAATGTGTACTAATGATTGTCTGATTTATGTCATTTAAGAGTATGTTCCCAAGTTGTATCCATTTACCTACAAATGCCTCTAGTTTATCCTTTTTTATGACAGAGTAGTACTCCATTGGGTAGAAAAACCACATCTTCTTTAGCCATTCATTAGTTGTTGGGTATTTAGGTTGTTTCCAAGACTCAGCTATTACAAATTGTGCTGCTATGAACATGGTTGTGCATATATAACTGTGGCATGATGATTTTAATTTTTCTGGGAAGATACCCAGCAGAGGAATAGCTGGGTCAAATGGAACCTCTTGTTGCAGTTTCTGAGGAATCTCCACACTGATTTCCACAGTGGTTGGATCAGTATACCTTCCCACTAACAGTGGAGGAGGGTTCCTTTTCCCCCCCAGCCCCGCCAGCATTTGTTACTGGTTGATTTCTTGATAATAGCTATTCTTTCTGGAGTGAGATGGAATCTTAATGTTGTTTTGATTTGCATCTCTTAAATGACCAATGAATGATGAACTTCTAAAAATATATTTATTTGCTATTATTTCTTCATGTAAGAAATGTTTATTCATTTCAGATGCCCATTTTTGGATTGGGTCTTTAAATTTGGGGGTTTGATTTTTTTGAGTTCTTTATATATTCTAGATGTTAGACCTTTGTCTGAGGGACAGTCGGCAAAAATATTTTTCCCAGTCTGTGGGTTTTTTACCCCGGTCTATTGGTGATTTCTTTTGCTGTGCAAAAGCTTTTTAATAGCATGTAGTCCCAAGCACTGATTCTTTGTATTATTTCCTGTGCAGTCTGGGTTTTGTTCATAAATTTTTTTCCTACACCTATGTCTTCGAGAGTTCTTCCTATTCTATTCTCCAGTAGATTTGGTATTTCTGTTTTAATATTTAGATCTTTGATCCACTTTGATTTTAGCTTAGTACATGGTGAGAGACATGTATCTAATTTTAGTTTTTGGCATGTGGTGAGCCAATTTTTCCAGCACCATTCATTAAAGAGGCTGTCTTTCTTCCATTTTGGGTGTTTGGCTCCTTTGTCAAAGATGAGGTATTTGAGTGTAATTGGAGTTGTTTCTGCATCTT